>JAOXNR010012268.1:0-30549 GCA_028571225.1 Parsonsia alboflavescens
AAAAGGTCAATTTGGGTATAGGATGAAATTGGGTCAACCCATTTGGGTAGAAATGAAATATTTATAGAAAGTGAGTAGAATTGAAATTGGGTCAACCAATTTGGATATATTTGGAAATTAATTGTTAATCAAACAACTAGATTTTCCAAACTACAACTCAAAAGGTTTTGAAATTTAGTTTAAATTTTTTTAAAAACAAGAAAAGGATTTTCATAGGGCAGAAAGTTTTACTTTATAATTCTCAAAATAAGTATTTCCTTGAGAATGTGAGGTTCAAAGATATAGTTAAAATCAAAGATTTGAACATTCTTTCTTATGATATAGTAAAAATCAAAGATTCGAACTCTAAAAAGATCTTTAATGTTAATGTGCATCATTTGAAGCCACACTTTAAAGGTCCTCAAGTGCAAAGAGATCAACTTAGAAAATCTAAAATTGGTTGAATAGGGTGTTGTTGCGTCAAACATAGAATATTAAACAAGGGCGCTATTAGGAGGCAACATATAAACCTTATCTTATATTGATTTTAAAAAAAAATTATATTATATGAACAAGAATAAATTTCACTTTGACTTAAAAAAAAAAGAGGAGATTATAACAACCTTTTACTCAATTTGATTGGAAAAAGAAAAAAAATAATGTAAAAAAATGGTGTGATTCGCATTGTGCTTTTGGAGCGAGCATGTGGAGCATCCCTCACCCTCACTCAAATCGGCGACGTGGAGCATGTGGATTCAAATTGAGCAAAAGCACCCATCAGGAGGGCTTCACCATTAATGTCATGTAGCACCACAACATTAGTAGATTTGTAATTTGTTTGTATCCAATTAAATACTTCACAAAAACACGACAAAAAAATATCGTACTCCCTCCTCCATAGCCACCTATAAGTAATCAATGATCATTCTGCAAAAATTTAAAATATTTTTTTCTTAAATGCAATTTATGGGAGATTTAAGGGGGATGAGAGTTTTGACATAGAGGAAGACACGGTTTAGATATGGTAATAAGAGAAAACACAGTCAAGTATCTAATAAATTAAGAATAATAACTTTATAATTAGTGATAAAAAAAATTAATTTTAATAACTTATAAACAGTGGAGTATTTTGTGAGATTCAATCTTGAAAATGATCACAAATTGCTAAAAGAGAAAGGAAATAGAAAAAAAAGAGAAAAAAAATTATGAATGTGAATCGTGTTCTTTCTAATATGCTCGATAAAAAAAATATATTAATTTTGACAGAAAATTCATATTTCCAATAAAAAAAGATTTACTCTACAATTTAGAAAAATATTTAATGAAAAAAAGGGGGGGGGGGGGGGACCTACTATCCAAATGACTCAAATCGAAAATACTTTAGAATGAAAATCATTAATTTGCAGAGGCAAAGTATTATTAAAGGAGTTCTTTCTTTGACGCTAAGATGGCTGCGTGCAAAGGAAGGTTCAGGAAGTCAAATTCATCCCCAACAAATATTTTGATTTTGAGTCAACAGACGGAGGAAATTACGCCGATCGGTGATACTTCCGCAATTAAATACTCACATTTCCATTTTGGGATGAATATTCTATTTTCTAAATTAGTTAAAAAAATTTTTTAAAAAAATTGATATTATTAAGCTTAAAATGAATTAAGTCCAACTCATTTTCCTAAAATTTAATTCTGGACGGAACGAGAAATTTGCAAAGAGCAGGAAAAAGCAACTCTTTCAAACTCATCCATGAACTACCTGTAATCACCGGTGACCAATATAACAAAATTTTCTCTCATGTAAATTACTCCCTCCATCTTCATTTACAAATCCTTTGTAATCTTTTCCCGAGTATTAAGGTAAAATTTATTTCCCCCAAAATTATTTATTAGAAAAGAACATTGAGAATGACAGCGAGAAAAATATGATATCTAGGGAGAGAGAAAGTATGGATAATATTGAAAAAAATGAGTAGACTCGGGATCTTCTATCCAATTTTATACACCATTGATGTAAATAATATACGGTAACTTATAAATTTCAAGTACCTATTCCCTTTTAGAATTTTATTAATAAAATATATTTATGAAAAAAAATGTTGCAGATATTGTGGATTTGTTATTGTTATATAAACAATATTTTCTATTATTTATTGTAGTTGTTATTTCGTGATTTTTATTTGTTGTAACTTATAGCAGATCTTTAGGAGATATGGTTCAAAATAATGTGTATATATTGTATTGGGCATTTAGAATGAAAAGGCATAGGAAATTAATTCTTTACAAGAACACACTTGTTCTTTGCAAGTTTTCATGGTATCAAAGCATAGCCACATCATCAATTAAATCATGATTGATGATAATGTGATTGTTGCCAAACCTTCACAAAGAAAAAACAATTTCCTCATATGATATCACATCCTAAGATAATCCTAGCCTCTTAATTACTCATGTGTAAGTCAAGGGAGAGAATTATGATGAATGGGCTAGATCACTCAGGATTGCTCTGAGAGCCCGGAAGAAGTTCGGTTTCATTGATGGAATGATCAAACAGCCTGACGAGCAGTCGGGTGATCTTGAGGACTGGTGGACAATCTATTCGTTGTTGGTGTCCTGGATTTGGAATACTATTGAATCAATGCTACGCTCCACTATCTCACATGTGGACGTAATGTGAGATATCTGGAATGATCTAAACAATAGATTTTCAGTGATTAGCAGTTATGGGATGAGCTTGGAAATTTTGAACAATTATCAACGTGCAAATGCAGAAAATGCATGTGTGAACTAGGACTTGCTTTGGAGAAGAAACGAGAGGAAGAAAAGGTGCATTAATTCCTTATGAGATTAGATGGGATAGTTTATGGAACACTCAGATCCAATATACTGGTACAAGACCCTCTTTCTAACTTGAATAAAGTTTACTGTATTCTTATTCAAGAGGAATGAGTGAAGACTATTGCTCGAAGCAAAGATGAAAGGGTCGAAGTCATGACTTTTGCAACTGAAACTTCACATAACGGAAAAGATAAATTCGTGGTTTGCTCCCACTGCAAGTGCACAGGACATGACTTTGTTAATCGCTTCTCATTGATTGGCTATCCAAAATGGTGGGGAGATAGAACTGGGTTAGATGAATATAAGGTTAGATAATGCTACAGTAGAAGACAAGCCTCAGTTGAAGTCATGTGGTAGTTCGAGCCAATGCAGCGGCAGTCAAGTGGAGGGAGTTCCTCTGTCTCTATGATTGAAAAAGACAATTCACCACTGCTTGTTCTTAGTTTGGAATAGTGTCAAACTTTTCTACAAATGCTGAGTGACCAGAGCCTATTCTAACCAAGAAGATGATGGGTAGGAACTTGCATTGGATTATTGACACTAGAGTCTCCAATCATATGATATGTAGTTTGGACGGTTTATGTGAATTGAGAGATATTTCTGCTTGTCCTGTTGGATTGTCAGATGGAGGTAATGCATAGGTAACAAAGAAGGGAACAATATTTCTTGACACGAATTTTGATCTAAAAAATGTTTTATATGTACCTGGTTTAGCATGCAGTCTACTATCTATGACATAATTAGCTAATCAATCTAATTGTATTATTCAATTCACTAACAAATTATGTGCTATAAAGGTCCACACTTCGAGGATGATGATTGGTGCAGGTAAAAGGTAGGATGGACTCTATTATTGCCGCAGCATATCAAACATAAAGGCCATGAAGGTGGAGTATCTATTGATCTTTGGCATAAACGACTGTGTCATCCATCTTTGAAGGCAATCAAGTTAGTTCCAGGTATAAGTTACAGACAATTAATTTTGGTTTGAATAAAGTTTGTGATGAGTGTCATAGGGCAAAGAAAATTAGAGACAAACAAATTTCCTAATAGTACTCATAGAGCTTCAGATATTTTTGAATTAATTCATTGTGATTTGTGGGGCATTATTGAACACTTTCCTCTTGTGGTGCTTTATAATTTTTAACAATTGTTGATGATTATTCTCAAATTGTATGGATATATGTGCTTGTGGATAAAACAGAAGTGTCTTGCATTATGAAAATTTTCTTTTCTATGACTGAGCGTTTGTTTAGTAAACAAGTAAATTCATCAGATGTGACAATGATACAGAGTTTACTTGTATGAAACAGTATTTTTTGATAATGGATTTTGTTTGAATCATCATGTACAGAAACACCTCAACAAAATGGGCTTGTTGAAAGAAAACATAGATACATATTAAATGTTGCTCAGGCATTGCGATTTCAAGGTTGTATGCCCATTATACTCTGGGGTGAGTGTGTTTTAACTGCTAGATTTTTGATAAATTGAACTCCTTCTTCAGTTCTGAATAGAAAAACTCCCTATAGTGTTCTGCATGGTGAGGATCTTGCTTACACACATTTATGAATTTTTAGCTCTTTGTGTTATGCTCACATACAAGGAAAGGGCGACAAATTTGCTAGCAGAAGTTGAAAATGTGTGTTCGTTGGGTATCCTTATGGAAAAAAGGATGGAAGTTGTATGATTTAGAGAAAAATGAATTTCCTGTTTCTCGAGATGTAGTTTTCTCAAATACAGAATTTCCTTTTGCATCAATAGATGACAATATAGGATGCATTGCAATAAGGGGAGACATATTACAGGATCCAATCTCTCTCTCCCAAGATGGTTTTGATGTGAGCTACCATGGAAGTCATAAAAGAGTAAGTGAGTTGAAGATGAAGTTTATGGAAGAAAATATGCTTATATAGACTTGCACTTCAAGTATAAGGGAACAATGATGCTATGCAATGAATCCATGTACAAGGACTTGTATTTCAAAGAGACAAGAATGAAGAACGATGCTTCGAAGATGAACAAAGACTTGTGGGAAATTGCTCAAAGAATGAATGAACTTGAAGCCTTCTTCCAATATATGAAGGTTTGTCTTCAAGGATTTATATTTCAAATAAAGGCTTAAAAATTAGTGAAGATGGCTCGAAAAATACATCATGAAGCACCCCAAATCAAGCCATAACAAGCTAAGAAGAAAGCACTAAAGAAGGCCGAAGAAAACAAGCCAAAAGAGGACCAAATTGCATGAAGCGAGAACAACTGGTCCAATCACAGGAGCAATGACTAGTGCCTATCAAATGGTGGCCAAAACCACTAGCTGGATAGAGAACAACTAGTCTAGTCATGGGTGCAGTGACTAGTGCCAGTCGAACACCTTTTGGCTAAGATTTGGCCTATTTTTCTCCACTTTCCTTGGTTTCTTCTTGTTATGTATCAATATGTATCAAGGATATTTAAGCACTTCACCCCTAAAATGAATAGTTAGGTTATTTTAGGATTTAGAACTATAAATACTGTCTTCATTTGTTATTTGTAAAGAACATTCCGCAAACATGATTTTATCAAATTAAATAATCCTCTTGGATTCAACTTGTTCTTTGTGGGTGTTCTTCATAGAATCTGTTAGGGTTCTTGAACAACTACTTTATGGCTCTTCATCACTTTGGTTAGGATATTGATTTGTCTACCAACATCAAGACAATGGTTAATGATTGAAAAAATAGGTCATTGTACTAACTGAGACCTCTAGGTGAATTTTTCATAAGTTGGAAACTTTTTTGGAGAAACCCATTTCAAAGGAATCACATCACTCTTGATATCTTGTCTGACCTCACCTGTTCTTCACCCAAACTTCCGGTTACTAGTGAGTTGACTCTTCAACCTTTTCCAGCTTTCTCACATGAGAGTGAGATTCAATTAGGTCAAGGTCATAGACAAAAAGAGAAGTTAGTTCGTTTGCGAGATTATGTAACTTATACCATTTAGAAATTGAGTCCATCAACCTAATCACCTGCATCACAACAATCCTTAGGTACTCCCTGCCCTATAGTACACTATGTGAATTGTAATAATTTTTCAAAATGACATAAGCTTTTCTTTGAAGCTATAACTACAAAACATGAGCCAATGTGCAATCTTCTAGTTGAAGGAGTGGATTACACTGAGAATTCTGCTCCCTGTTGCCAAAATGTTTATTGTCCAAGTGTTTTTGGTTGTGATGTTTGCAAAGAATTGGGAAGTACACCAGATTAATGTACATAATACTTTCATACATGTCGATCTCGATGAAGAGGTGTATATGAAACTACCTCTTGGATTTTAAACTTCTCATCTGAGAAAGGTATGTCGATTACGAATGGCCCTTTATGGGCTGGAACAAGCACCACGATGTTAGTTTGTTAAACTATCAGCTGCACTGAAAAATTATGAATTTCAGCAGTCTTATTCAGATTACTTTTTGTTTACTTTACAAAAAGGATCCACCTTAATGTCCTTATTTATGTTGATGATTTGATTACTTTGGAAACAATCCTATTGAAAATAAAAAGTTCAAAACTTATCTAAATACTTGTTTTGAAAGACCTTGGTTGAAGCTTTTCTTTTTGGAAGTTGAGGTCGCTCGTGAACCAGATGGATTCGACTTATATCAACGAAAATATGCTTTAGACATCATCTCCAAAGTAGGCCTTTTGGGAGCTAAGGCCGCTGACATTCCTTTAGAACAAACCATCATCTTGCAATGTCCACAAGTGCATTGTTGGATGATCCGAAACATTGTCGCCTGATGGGATGACTTATATAAATAAATATATATATATATATACGGATTGCTAAGGTGGGCTCCGGAGTGCGCCTTAATGCGCGCTCCGACCGTTACCGTAACGGCAATTTACTACAGTGTTGGTTGGTTGCATGTGCACTGTAGCAAATTGCCGTTACGGTAACGACCGGAGTGCGCATTAAGGTGCGTTCCGGAGCGCACCTTAGCAAAACTGTATATATATATATATATAATTTTAGATTTTAAAAATATCTATAAAAAAAAATAGTGAAACAAACTTTAACCGACTTAACAAGCCTCACACAAAATTTGAGTCTGACCTTTTTACACTAAAAAGGCATAGAAAGAACCAACCTAAACCTGTGACCTCAACTTGAGCAGGCAAGGGCAAATACAGGCAAGACCATAAACTCTTTATAGACCGTCTGCTTTGTTTTCACCTCTATCTGCAGAAGAAACAGAAGTGCAATGCCAAGCATTCCCACCACAACCTACATTTATCTTGCAAATGCCATGTTATGAACTTCTACTTAAATACCAAAACTGTTAACTAATCCCTCCATTTCAAAATATAAATAATTTAAGGGACAATTAATTTTTTCCAAATTATCTATCACTTACATGTCCAAATAAAAAAGAATAATATTTCCTTTTCAATAACTTTATAAATAAATTTCCTATTTTACCTTTTTAGTCAATTTCTTTTGTCTTTTCTTTATTTCCAATAATTAGTCAACCAAGAGAAAGAAGAAAAATTATATTCATGAGGGCAAATTTATTAGGAAATATTATTATCCATATAAAATAAAATTGTAATATTACCTTTTAAGTTTTAAGTTTTCCAGAACAACCTTAAATAACTTATATTTTATATTTTGAAACGGAAGCAAATACTACTCTCATCTCAGGAGAGAATATTATTTCAAATCTCCTTAATAATTTTTCTAAAGAAAACATTTAATCATCGTGAATTTACCCTTTTTTCTTCTTGTTAGTGTATTCAAATTAGTAATTATAAATTCTGAAATTGAAGATAAAATTTTATATTTAAAGTCTTTTCATGATATATTCTAATAATATTATTATTAGTAGTACGAAAAGGTTGACTAATTTTAGAAAATGAGAATTTAATTTTAGATTTTAGAAGACTTTAAATTCAGAACGAAAAACTTTAGACCAGAAATTGAACCTTACTGAACCTAGAAATGGTGTCCCAAATCTATTTCCCTGATGTTTTTGCCCAATTAATAATGTCATTCGAAGGAGAAAGAGGTGACACAAAAAGATCAAATTGTCAAAATTATAGAATTCGAAACCCTTAACAGTTACATACACAAATCAAGAAGTAAAATTCCACGAGTAATACAGGAAGATGAAACTAAATCTGCACAAAAATTCTCTAATTTCACCACAGTAGAACACAGGTATTATTTGTAGTACCATCATTACTTCATTAATAGTTTACAGAGACGAATTTGGAATTCAAAAACACGCTCACACCGAAGAGTACATTGATGAAATAGTATGATATTAACCGGAAATGGAGATGGATTTCACATCAGGCTTCTTAACTTCCTCTTTTGGAACGGTAATTGTAAGAACACCATTCTCCATTGAAGCTCTCACCTGATCCAACTTGGCATTCTCAGGCAGCCTGAATCTCCTCATGAACTTCCCGCTGCTGCGCTCCACGCGGTGCCAAGTATCATTCTTGTCTTCCTTCTCCACGTTCATCTCTCCGCTAATCTGCAGAACTCTGTTATCTTCGACTTCCACCTTCACTTCCTCTTTCTTAATCCCCGGAAGGTCGACTTTGAACACGTGAGCCTCCGGAGTCTCCTTCCAGTCCACTCGGGTCTGGGCAAAGGCGGAAGTCTCCCCGCCAGAAGACAGAGACGAGGAGGAGATTGGGAAGTCCTTGAAGGGATCCCAGACGTCCAAAGAGAAGGGATCGAAGACGTTGCTCCGTCGACCACCAAAGAAACTTGGAATCAACGACATATTTTCAGAGATACTAGGCTAATTGATTTGAAAATAAGAAGATTAAATAGCCTGATCTTGAAGAGCGGATTTTGAAGGTCACTTGTTTAACTTTGATTCTGATGTGGCGGGAGGCAGAGGGGCTTGGCTAACTTAAAAGCCTCGGAAAGAGAATTCTGGATAAGTTGGCGCGCTCTGGAAGCTTCTAGAGCCTGCTCTCTTTGGGCGTGGTGAAAAGCTTGGATGCTCTCGATTCTGGAGTGGTCCAGATATTTCTAGAAACTTATCCATTTCATTTCAACGGCCGAAAAAAATCAAATTTTAACTTCTTTTTTTAAGCTAAAAATTGATATTCTCTCCATTTGAAAATGAATACTTTATATTTCATTTTAAATTATTCGAAATTTAATGTATTATTTTCTAAACTAGTAAAAATTTTATTAAGAAAATTAACAATACAATATGTTGATGAATTAAATCAAATTTTTTATTAAACTACGTACAAATCAAACAGAAATATTCAATTCCGAAAGGGGAGGGAGTAGTATTTAGTTTTTTAAATCTCTTTTGGTTTTATCAAATATAAGTCACCACTCTAATGTATTTTAGCTTTTAGTCTATTTGATTCTTTATCTTTGGACAAAATTATATTTTGATCCCATATTTTCTTTTCTACCATCAAAGTCTCTCAACATATTGTAGAAATGTGATTCCCCCAGATTAATAGCAAGAAATAAATAAGCTTTAAATTTATAAAATAAATTGGTTTTCATCTTTTGAGTGGAAAGATTAGGTGATGTAGTTGAAATATAGCTGATGGAGAAGGATTGGATTTCGATTAGATCACCTAGTATTATTATTTTTTTTTAGGGACTTAGGAGGAAAAGAGACTCAAGGGAGGGGTAACTCCCAATTACTCTCTCTCCCCCTCCCCCTACTCCGATATTTAAGTTAGAATCTAAAAGAATCAAATCCGAACATCAAAAAGTATGAAGAAAGAGAAAGAGATAAGATGCACTTTCACCTTGATTACAAGTCATTTTATAACCACTCGAATTAAGAGGTTCTTTGTATTAAATTCAAAGTGGGATTAATGTAATACTCCCTATTTTATAGGGAATGAGAGTATTAGTGTATTTCTACACTATAAGAATTTGCATAAAAAAATAATAAAAGGAATTAATAAATTTATACATTATAAGCATTTTAATGAAAAATAACAAAAGAGATTAATATATTTATACACCATAAGCTTTGCCATAAAAAAGTCAAAATAATGAAAGAGATTAGTGTATTCATACACTATATGCATTCTCGTTAGAGATGGAAATAGGTTAGGACAGGGAAGGCCTCTATGTTAACAGGCATTAGTCTTGAGCCTGGCTTGTGGCCTATTTGAGGCTAATTTTTAAGCCTGGACCTAGCCAAGCTTGAAGCTTTATAAAGTCTCCATTTAAAAAAATATAATTTATTTTAATTTCAATATATTTCTTAGTTGTTCGAAATTTAATATATAAATTTTTAGTATAAAATCCATTAAAATTTAAGGATTTACATCCACTTATCCAATAGTTCAAAAACTAATTTTATTAATAAGAAGGAAAAGTTAATAACTTACATGAAAGTCAAATATACCTCTAATTTTTATCAAATCAAAATAGAACATTCAATTTCCAACTAAGATAATAACATAAAATACGAGAATATTTGATCATTTTATGTAAGAAAAAAATAAAAAATTATAAAACTAATCTAACCTATAGTCACTGAATATAACTTATTCAAATTGTGTTGTTAAATACAATATAATTTAATTAACATCACCATAGAGCAACAAAAAAAATGATTTAAATTGAAATCATAGATAAGTATCAAATATAAGTGTTGTTACTAGCTACTAGTTGTAAATAATTAAATTATAAATGTAGTTTCTTTTTCTTATACGAACAACTTTAACAAGGAAATCAAATAAGTTATTAAATTGTTGTACAATTTAATAAGTACTTTAAAAAATAATATTTTAAAAATGAAAATTTTCTATTTTCTTTCTTATTTAACCATTCTAACACTTAATTACATAAAATATATATATACAAGGTAATAGTAAGAAGTTGAAAAATGTTATCACAATACAATTATATGTTATATGTTCAAATCTCAAATGAATAATTTTATAGATTTTAAAAGCATTTTAAAAAAATTAAAAAAAACACAGGTCAGTCTGACCTTTTATTCTAAACAGGCTTAAGGAAGAGCCTGAGCCTTGGCCTATGCATGAATAGGCCAAGCCAAATCAGGTCAAGCCACATGCCCCTGATAGGTGACCTGACCAATTTCCACCCCTAATTCTTGTGAAATGCAGGAGATTTCATGCATATAAATGGTGATGATGGGTAATTCGGTTTCAATGTGGGAGAAATAAACCTGTTAATGAGAATGTGTGATTGGAACAGGAAAATTGAAGTATGTGTTATGATGTCAAAAGGTGTGATGTCATGACATATGTTTGACAAATGTATGAATGCGGTTGCTGAGCTCGTGGATGGCAGTGGACTTCACATGCTTGGTTAAATTTTGAAAAATTACAATCGTATAAATGCTTTGTGTTTTTTGCCTTCTACCTTTCACCATTTCAAGGAATAATGAAATTTGTAGAACTACTCTAATCCATTTCCTAGTGTTTCGATTCTCTCTTATGTTGGGATAAAAGGTATTTTGTGTATGTATACACTATATGCCCTCTCTAACTTGAAATGGAAAGTATTTTGTGGAGTGTTTAGTTGTCAAAAAGTGCATGTTTGACCAAAAAGGGAGTTTTGTTTGTGGGAGGACTTTGCAGCTACATGGTTTGTGCTGTCTTATGTTTTGCCTTGTACTCATTGTGGCCTTTAAATTCATGTTTCGACCTATATTGGGGCCTTTAAACTCATGATTCACCCTATGTTGTGGCTTTGTGTGAGTGTGACCTTTGAACTCATGATTCGACCCATTTTACGGTCTTATATGAGTGTGGCCTTTAAATTGATATTTAGTGATGGGGGGGAGTAATATGTGTCTTCTCACCAACTTCCACTCTCCACAATGATGTCCATGGAAATGCCACAAAAAGGATGTGGAGGCTTCAGTTTGCTCCCTGATACATAACTACAGACCAAGTTTATAAGAAAATGAGACAGAAAAAACAAGGATGGAGTATAAGCCAAATCAAACAGACAGCAATAGGACCCAGAGGAAGAGAAAAAATTATTTCTTTCTCGCTTGGTAAGAAAAGCTGATTTATTTCTTATCAGATCTGATACAAGGCATTGTTGAACATAAAGAAAAAAATTCCAAGATATAGGCTAAAAGACTCTCAATGCAATGTTGATTCTAAATAATTTAAACAAATTAGATATTAGTCTAAATATATAACTCTCTTTGTTTATCTTTGAATACTCCGCTTCATATTTTGGGTAATTCAAATTTGCATGTCTTTTTTCTTATAATTAAATAAATAAACTTTTAATATAAAATTTCATTCATCACCCTTTAAATGCAAGAATTTACATGCGTTAATCTAAAGATGTCGCTACTAATTACATTTTTTGAGAAATTTATAAAGTGATAGTAATCAAATGCACAAAAATGCTATGGAGTGCTACGGAACACATTTTATGGAATGTTCTAATTAAGTTTTTAAAAGTCAAAGTTAACTTTCAACTGTTAAGAAAAAGTAAATTATTCAATAAAAATTTTTTTTGCAAATTTATTTTTTAGAAAACTAAACCCTAAAAAGATAAACTAATTTCTAAGGCATTGGATTAAATTTTATTATTTGTATAATTATTTTTAAAAAGTTAGTTGACCGTTAAAAGACTTAATTGAAGCACTCCACAAGGTATGCTCCGTAGCACTTTGTACAATTTTCAATCAAATGCATCATTTATTTTTTAAATAAGTGGAAATGAACTTCAGAGTATAATCTAGGTAATATAACAATTCTTATTGATTTTTTAAAAAAGATAATATGGAAATAAAAGTATCTTTTTTTTTTTCCTTTAAAAAAAATTGAAAGAATTTTTAAATTTTTTTTCTCTGTCACTAAATATAAGTTACCAGCCACCATTTTATAAAAATTAATGTGACTTTATTATTTTTTTTTTTACCTCCTAAAATGCCCTCTAATCAGTTTCTTAATTGACTTGTATGCTTTTGAACATCTAACTAAACGAGGATAATATAAGAAAAATATTTTTAAATATTTAATTAATTAATAATAATGATATATTAAAAGTTAGTTAAAATAACTTATATCTAGAGAGGGGTGCTTAAATTTAACTAAGGAAGAGGGAGGCACCATGTGAAAATATGGGTGCATTCACCGCTAACGTGAAAAGAGGGAGAAGCAGGTATTTTTTAAGAACCGATCAAAGTGGATTGCTGTTTCTGATGAAGACATGCGTGTCTCATGCAGCCCCCCCTCCTGGTTTTTGTAGTTTAAATGTCAAACACCCCAATGGCTATAATTTTCATCTTTATCAACTGAATTTTGTTTTTTAAAAAATATATTTTCTCCAACCGATATAATTATAAAAAATCTATAAATATAAGGAAAAAAATTACCACTCATTATTTTTACATCTATCTCATTTTCGCTACTTCTTCTTAGCAACAAATGGATTCACATTTCAACATAGATTTTTTCTCTAAATCACAAGATATAACTTATAAGGCCAATTGATTTTACAACATGTTGTCATTTGTTAGTGAATTTTGTTTGTATTTTGATTTTATTACGTGTGCCTTTTTTTTTATTATTTGTTTGTGAATTTCATTTATTTTCCAATTTATTATGTGTTTTTTTTTTTTTTTTGTTATTTGTCAGGGAATTTGATACCAAATGATATGTTGTTAATTTGGGTTTGGATTTGATTTTTATAAATTTAATTAAAGAAAATATATAATAAGAAATAACTAGATTAGATAAATAAATAATAATTTCATAATTTATTTCCTGCATAATTAAATGTGCTTTAAATTATTAATTATTTCATGATGTATCAAAAGTAAAGTAAAATAAATTCAATTGTTAAAAAAAATGAAATATTAAATGAGTTGACAACGTGGAACCTACTTTAAATGATGTAAAAAGGTGAACTTTAAAAAGATAAGGGTACATTCACAAAGAAATATATATTTGAAATATTATATCCTTTTAGGATATAATATATAAAATAGATTTACAAAGAAAATATATTTTATTGAAGATTTTAGTTTTTAAAAATAAAATCAAATGTTGACCATTAACTTTGATCATTAATGATTTAACTGTGCATTTTATAGCATTACACAATATTATAAATCTGTGTAAATATATATATATATATATATTTATTTATATATATAGTATAGGATATTAATGGCATTAAAAAGTGATATTATAAAATTTATTATTATCAAAATAACTACGATTGAAATGGCTAATAATTATTAAAATGGTTACAATAATTTATTGTTATTAATATAGATGAATTATAATTTATTACTATTAATTAAAAAAATGTTAATATAATTGATTGGTATTAATAAGAATGAGTTATAAATTTGATTAATTATTATTCTAATTAATATTAATATTAATATTTTATTCAACAGAGCTTGAAATCATGTCATATGTGTCAAGTTTTTCTTATTATTATAGTATAGATTTTAATAGTCAATAACATATATCTTAGCATAAAATTTTTTAGGTTTATTTTGAAACGTGGATTTGTGGATAGTATAAAAATTATTAATAACTAGATAAATGTGCGCTTGTGTGATTGTTATAATATTATTTTGTTAAGTAATTTAATTTATAATTCTATAAATTTATTTTATTTTTATAATGTTTTATATATACACAGTAATATATTTTAGGTTGAGTGTCTCTATTTTTATATGATATATATATATATATATATATATATATATATCAATATAATGAAAAAATTTTATTTAAGTTAGAATGATGATCGTAGAAAAATCCATGCAAGCATTCATTAATAACATTTATTAATGGCTTTTTATGATAGTTATAAATATTAATAAAAATTCATAAGTTTTATATGTGATATTTGATTTCACAAAAGAAAATGCTTATAAAATGATTATTCAATAAATTTTATAAAGAAAATGAATTTGTTATGATATTTGATTTCACAAAAGAAGAAGCTTATAAAAGGATTATTCAATAAATTTTATAAAGAAAATGAAAAGCGTTAAATAGTTTATGTAATATTTGATTTCATAAAATTCTGTAAAGATAATTTTAATATGAGAATTTCAAAAGTCATTTAATCTAATTCCTCCAAATAATGTAAACAATTAATTTGGATAATTTTGGTGAGCTTAAGTGGCATTTTTTTATGAGATTCTTCTGCTTTTATATATTATATAATAGATTTATCAGATTCTCAATAGACCTGTTAAAAAATTATCCCTTTATTTATTCGTTTGTTTATCATTATTAATCTCTAATACTTTTTGTGCACAATAATTGAAAATTTTTCTTTAAATATGCCACGAGTTATTTGTGATGATTTAAATTCATATTTTTCAGAAAAGGAAATGAAGATGTTTCCAATATTTTCAAATGAAGAAACTCAAAGGGAGATAAAATAAATTATAGCAACTATTTAAAATAAAGTTAAAATATTCTTAAATGTCTAGAAAGTGACTTATATAATCTGTAGAAAGTATTAGTAGAGAAAGGAGGAGAGTAGGAAGATAGCCTAATTTGAATATCTTGTGTCCTGTTCAAAAATTAAGGAATAGTATTTGATTTTCATAAAGTTATTATATTATCCTTCTTATTTAGGATAAAAGCCCGCACTATGTGCAAAGAGCGATTAATTATGTTCCTTTCATTTCAAAATGTCTGTCATTTAAGGTTTTTTTTCCCTAAATTTAGATAATCTCACACATGTCCTTTGGATGCTCCAATGAGTGGAGTGACAAGTGCCTAAACCATAGGTTTCAAGTTTGAATCCTATCAACATCCTTCTAAATTATAGTAGAATGTTTGACTGGTCAGTGCTTTAAAAAAAATATTAATCACAATATTACCTATTCTAAATGATTTTGGCCCTACTTGATTAAAAAAAAGATTAAGCACAATATTACCTATTCTCACAGATTAATCACAATATTACCTATTACAATAGATACCATTTTGGAAAAAAAAAAAAAATCTTTTGCACATTACTTAGTAAAAGATATTGACAATATCTTTATATTTTAATAAATATTTTATTAATTAAATTCATATTAGTTCATATAATTTGAAAAGTCACTTGATTTAATTAAGTGAATGATAATAATTAATAAATACAATTAAATACATTTTAACTCATGATTTGTTATTGAATCTTTTAAAAATTAATTTATAAATTATATTGTATTTTTTATTCTTTTTTGTGTGGTTATATTTTAAAATGTTATTCAATAACAAATAAAAGTGTTAAGAGTCTCATCTATAAAATTTTACTTTAAATTATAATGTTGTATATAATGAAATTAAAAATAAAAAAATTGAGAAAAATATAATTATATATGTCGCACAACACCAGTCAAAATTAATATTTCTTTTAAAATTAAAAAAGAGTCAAAAAAAATTCTTTGTAAATAAATTTTAGTTAATCCAAAATTAATTTTTCAAAAAAAAAAAAAAACTTTTGTATTAATGTATGCTACCTTTTATAAGATATCAACGTTAGTATTTTTTAATTTTTAAATATTAAATTAATTAAATCTAAGTAATTTTAAAATTTATTTGATTTAGTTAAGCGAATCTGATAACTATTAAGTAAAATTAAATAATGTTTTATATCATCACCCTGAGCTAATATTGTCTTCTTTAATATATATATATATATATATTATTAAATATAAAATATTCTTATTATTAAAAGTAATTATTTTATTTCTCACTAAATAAAAAAATGTTATGTATATTTTTTTATTTAAAAGAAACCTTCCATTTTTTCCTCCTCAATAAGCCTTTTCCTAGCTTAGGAAAAAAAGGAAAAAAACCCTGAAAGAAATGGATGGATTGCGATTATAGCTAAAGCCCGAAAGAAACTTCATATATAAAAATTATTTGTTTTAAAAAATGAAACCTTTAATACTGGATAATCAAAAATGAATTTAGTGATATTTAATTTTGAATTTTGTTTTGTAATAAGCCATTTAATAGGTGAAAACAAAAATTTGGATTTTAACAAAATCAAAAGGAACATGATGGTTGAAAGACGTCCGAGAATGATGTTTGGGCTTCGCTTTATAGCTCTCCACTGTCAATTTTAATTGAACCTTCGGAAAAGCCAGGGACTTCTAGAACCTGCGTTTAGCTTCCGGCCCAAAATCTGGAAGCACCATGATCCATCCAGAAATTTCATGAACCATTCCATCACGACCTATTTAAACTCTTCTGTTCTCCGATTCTCCCACAGTTCAGTTCTGAAGCAAAATCGCTACCGAATTTGACAAACGTCCTTTTCTCTTCGAAACTTCTTCTTCAGATTCTTGAAAAGATGTCGCTGATCCCAAGCTTTTTCGGTGGCCGAAGAACTAACGTCTTCGATCCGTTCTCTTTGGATGCTTGGGACCCCTTCAAGGACTTCCCATTCTCCTCTGCGTTGTCTTCAGGCCGCGAGACATCGAAATTTGCTAAAACACGGGTGGACTGGAAGGAGACTCCGGAGGCACACGTCTTCAAGGCTGACCTTCCGGGGATTAAGAAAGAGGAAGTGAAGGTGGAAATTGAGGATGACAGAGTTCTGCAAATTAGCGGGGAGAGGAATGTGGAGAAGGAAGACAAGAATGACACTTGGCACCGAGTGGAGCGTAGCAGCGGGAGTTTTATGAGGAGGTTCAGATTGCCCGAGAATGCTAAGATGGATCAGGTGAAGGCTGCAATGGAGAATGGAGTCCTCACAATTACCGTTCCAAAGGTTGAGATGAAGAAGCCCGATGTTAAATCCATTGAAATTTCTGGTTAGATGAAATTGTACTGTGGCTTCCTGTTGAAATGTTCGTGAAATATGCATTATCGTAATGTGTAGTATAAATCTCCCAATAAGCCATATGTGGATGTATATTTACTTGTAATAAGAATGTGATTCGCTAATATTATACTCCTTTTGACTAACAGTTTTTTCCCTTCTCTGTATTTATTTCCGCCTTTTATGTTCCTGCAGATTTATATCAAGAAGTAGCTCTCAATTGCGTATGATCCTGAGAGTCAAGAATGAAATCATTCCTTGTCATAAAATAGGGTTCAATATTTTCTACTTCCTTCTTCAGAAAATGTCATGGCACAAGAACTTCAATTAAAAAATAATAGTCCCTGCTAACATCCTTGCGTAGAAGATCATTTTTGGCTACAATGGAGTCTCACATCTCTAATGAAACTGAAGTCATCAAAATGAGAGCATGAGCTCCACTAGTGAATTCAATGAATTGTATGAACTTCCACCTTCTGCCATAGCTAGCTGCGCCATGTCCTTTAAAGCAGCTCGTCTCTGCTTCATCGGCTCTCCCTATATACCTTGCACAAGTCTTCTCATAGCTTTCTCAATGTTCTTCCTTTATAAGACATCCTCGATTTGAAAGCTTATCTTCCATACATGATATATATACCTTGCATTAGCCCATTGGTCCCCAAATGCAGGTCTGCAAATCATTGGTACCCCTTCACAGATACTCTCCAAGATTGAGTCACTACCACAGTGGCTCCAGACGCACCGAATCATGTGCCAGAACTTCCTTTTGTGGAGCCCACTCTCCCACGGCTTCTTTGACACTTTCTGGCAAGTTTTCTGTCCAATCTGAGCCGATGACTGAGCCAGGTCGAACTACCCGTAGGAATGGTTGTTCACTATTGGCTAGCCCCCAAGCCATCTCTGTCAGCTAACTTAATTCCATGGTTACTATGCTTCCCAAGCTTACATATATCACTTAGTTATTGGCTTGAATATCAAGCCAACGAATACAATCTGCATCCTCTAAGAGCAAGCTCGTTGATATTGTAGGAGCTATTTTGTGCAAGGGGCCAATGGCAAAGCTTGGTACTTGGTGTTGATGCTGGAAATGAGAAGGTGAATGAGGTTCAAGATGCTCCATGGAGCTCCAGGTCACTGCTGAAGATTTTGTTAGTTTGGACAGAATCTGTGGTAGGTGTAGTAACTTTTTAAATTCTCCATAGGAGTGCTTAATGTCTCCAAAGAAGCCACAACGGAGCCCCAGTTCTTTAAATCTGAGAGAATAAAGTTGAGGTACTTGGCTTGAGATGTGGAATATTTTAAACTCCTTTCTTCATTTGTTTATTTCTACTATTAGAATTCTGTACTGTTGTTAGTAACATAGTATTTTTCTTCCATGCTTCAGATATTTTTAAAGTCCTTTCGGGAATGGGATCTTTCTTGATGGGTTCATATGGTTCTTTCACACACTAAATTTCCTTTTTTCTTTCTTTTCTTCATGAAACTGGAAATAATTTGTGTGTCTATCTTATTGTAGTACTAAAATTTTAGATACCTTCAGGTGGAAAGGAGCCGTCCTCATAGAGCTGATGTACAGCAAGGTAAGCCAGAAAAGAAGGGTTGCAGTATGATGCTTGGAAGTTTTAGATGAGTAGCCACTTCTTCTGCACAGTACATGTACGTGTCATAGATGATACAGCTGACTTGACAATGTGGATTTTGTTTGATGAAGTATGCCAAACTCTCCTGAAACGGTACTGCACAATTGTTATTGATGATTGAGACGAAGGCCTCGGGATCTGTGCTGGAAGTGTCCCGATCGGACAGATTTTCTCCCATGGGCTGCAAAATGAAGTCCTTGTGTCTTGATGGATCAGGAGAGTTGAGTTTTGTATGCGAAAGAATTACAGAAAATCCCTTGGAGTGAAGAATGCTGGCAAGCTGGAGCATTGGGGTCATGTTCCCTTGTAGAGGACATGGTAAGAGAAGAACATGTTTGTTGCATTTTTTGGTTTGTGCCCTTTCCAATTCCATGTTCTTGTGAAGCCTGTGTGTTTCCCGGTTGCCAGACTTCGATCTGTTGAGGGTCAGAAGGGATTTGGAAGAGATCCTTCTGGCTTGGTGATGCCTTTCCTTAACTGCTGACCACAGAATTTGGAAGAAGTTCTTGGGGCAAAAGAATGAAGATAGAAGATCACAGCAAGCAACCAGATTTAAAAAACACAAATCGGGTGGAGGTGCAAGGGGCATGGCCATTGCTTTTGTTCTGTTCTTACTGAACTTTGTCCTTTGTCCTTTGTCCTTTGTCATCTTGTAGCTGGGAATCATGCAAGCTGGGTCCAAATAAGGATCATCAGCATCCATTGTTTCCAAGTGCCAGAATGTATTATGCTATAAGACAACTATATGCAGGTTCGGAGACTTGGAAGCTGATGAACCAAGTCCGCGGAGGAAAATTAAGAATTCAACTCATTCTCATTTATTTATATTTAAACCTTTAAAAAAAGTCCTATTGAATTTTAATGTAAAACTGAATTTAAATTTTGTTTAAATTTTTTATTAGTGACTAACTAAGTTAAAAAATAATATAAAGTGATGGGATTTTAAAAGATATATAATTAGATGATCAAAATAAAAAGTTATAGGATTTAGTTGATCAATTGAAGATTTTAAAAGATGAAAAAAAAGTTATGAACCTTAAAAAAATTTTAACATTTTAAATCTATGTAATCAAACAAAAAGATTATGTGATAAAATTGATCATCATAACTCCGGAAATATCGGGAAACTTCTTTCTCTCTTGCTCTGGACATTTTTGACGCAATCTGGAAAACAATGGACGATCCCTCGTGAGAGTTCATGAACACTCGTATCACCGTCTATATAAGCCCTTCTCCTCTCCAATGTTAACCCAGAGAATGCAATTCTTCAGCCAAATTCACAAGCGAGTTTGAAAGTTTCTTCTCTCTTTAACTTAATTCAGTCGGTTTCTTCGATTTCATTTCTCGAAGAATGTCGCTGATTCCAAGCTTTTTCGGTGGTCGACGGAGCAACATCTTTGATCTATTCTCTTTGGACGTCTGAGACCCCTTGACGGACTTTCCTTTGTCTTCCCCTTCCTCTGCGCTGTCTTCAGGCCAGGAGACTTCGGCATTTGCTGTCACCCGGGTGGACTGGAAAGAGACTCCGGAGGCTCACGTCTTTAAGGTCGACCTTCCAGGGATTAAGAAAGAGGAAGTGAAGGTGGAGATCGAGGACGACAGGGTTCTGCAAATTAGCGGAGAAAGGAACGTGGAGAAGGAAAACAAGAATGATACTTGGCACCGCGTGGAGCGCAGAGGCGGAAAGATCATGAGGAGGTTCAGATTACCCGAGAATGCTAAGATGGATCAGGTGAAGGCTGCTATGGAGAATGGAGTCAACACAATTACCATTCCCAAAGAGGAGATGAAGAAGTCCGATGTTAAATCCATTGAAATTTCTGGTTAGATGGAATTGTACCTTCACTGCTCGTCGAAATGTTCGTGAAAAATGCATCATGGAAACTTGTAAGAATGTCTCGATAAACTGACTATATGTAATGTATATTTAATTTAATTGCAATAACAATGAGATCTGCTAGTATTATACTCCTGTTGATGATCCATCTTCTCCCATTTGACGGTTATCATTACCCTTTTTTGAGCATCTTCCAGCAGCCGTATGCCAAGAAGTAGCTCTGCATTGCCTATGATTCCAAAAACCAAGAATGAAATCATTCATATTAGTCATGGAATAATGTAATATTTTCTAGTTCCTTCTTCAGAAATTGTCATGGTACAAGAATTTCTACTAGAAACTAAGTAGTCCCTCTTAACATCCCTGGGGACAAGAAGCTCATTGTTTGTGGCTGCAGATATGAAGGCAATTCCACAAATAGACCTCTTCTAGGCATCGATCGAAGGGAGTTTAGAGAGAATACTCACATTATCTTTTTTTTTTTTTTCAATTCTCTTATAGAAGACGAACGTCGGAATTTCTTATCTGCAGTCATTAGTAACAATCTCCAACTTTTGCCTCTACTTCTTCATATGAACATCTGCTTCCAATGTACGTCTCACATACAAAACAATGGGAATAAACACAATTGAACGGTTAGAATCAATCGTGAATATGATTTTCTAGTTTTTTTCGATTTTTTTGAATTCTCAATTTTTTTCTACACAAACACTCTCATGATCATTATCAGTCATGAGAGTGACTGTAAGGATTCAAAATCCAAACTGAGCTGGTTAATAGAAATCGTGTGAAAATAAAATTGTCCAGATTCAACGAATCTAGATAATTACATTTTAACACATAATTAACCTTTAATTATGTTTTAGATTTATTCCTATTCGTGAATTAGCCTAACCAACTTTAGCTAATTACATTTAGGTCCTAAACGAGATATTACCCATTAAGTGATACGTTCTGAATGTATGATCCAATAGGTCCTTAGAATAAGCGATGTCTAGCAACACATTATTGCAATCCAATTAACGAGAATATTTTTGACAATACAAAACCTTCTGTGATAAAAATAGCATGTCTTAATCTCTTTGTCTACGAAGTTATAATTGAACACGAGTTATGGAACGTATCATACTCGTAAATTCAAATCTCAATTCTCAGCTTCGGGTAGATTAATTAAATCGAATAAGATAAATATATCATATCTACTTATTTGAGCATGGCCATGCATTTCATAATCTCACTCAACCAAGAATGTTAGATATTACTCTCTTGTTATATAAGAGGGACAAATCTTATCTTGATCTTTCAACATTCCACAACATAAATTAGGACATATTCAATACATGCCTTCATTGTTCACTCAGTTAAGAGTGACATTTGACAATATCAAAGTATGTAATCTTTTATGTAGGAATCTTTGATGACCTCAAGTCAAAAGATGAGACATAATTATCACAATTAAATCACCCATGACACTCATGTAACAATCCATGAAGTGATCTCATGGTGGGTTAATCTAGTAAACGATACTTTACGTGTACCTTTGTGATGATTTGATATCTCATATCCATTACGGTTGTCGTCAATCAGTACATACTAGTTTTCGCGCGTTATTGATATCCTAATCTCAATAACACTTGACTAGGGACATTTTATGAACAGAAATAAACTATTCTAAGGACATTATATAATTTATTAAATGAAACGCAGATATAAAAGTGAATTATATGATGATATAAGTAGCAAGTTATGCCAACTAAGTAAAATCATCATATGGTTTTAGGGTATTTCCATCAATCTCCCACTTGCATTAAGACCATTCACTCATGAATCTAATGCCCATAGATCTAGTGTGACGATCATGTCTCTGCTGCGTCAGAGGGTCAGCGACATTGTCATCTGTTGATACTTTGCATATCTTAACATCTCCTCTCTCGATAATATCTCGAATGAGGTGATATCACCGAAGTATATGTTTGGATTGCAGGTAAGATCTTGGTTCCTTAGCCTGTGCAATAACTCCGTTGTTGTTACAATAAAGCTCCAACAGGATCAGTGATACTAAGAACCACCCCAAGCTTAGTGATAAACTTCTTGATCTAAACTGCCTCCTTTGCTACTTCAGAAGCAGTAATATACTCAACTTATGTGGTAGAATCAGCCACTATTGCCTATTTTGAACTTTTCCAGCATACAGCCCCACCATTAAGGCAAAACACAAAACCTGATTGCGATCGAAAATCATCTTTATCGGTTTGAAAACTAGCATCAGTGTAACCTATTACAATGAGCTCCTCATCACCTCCAAAGATTAGGAATGTATCCTTAGTATTTTGTAAATATCTGAGGATATTCTTAATAGCAGTCCAATGGCGTTCCTCTGGATCACTTTCGTGTCTGCTTGTCATGCTCAAAACATATGAAATATCGGGACATGTATATAACATAGCATACATGATAGATCCAATGGCAGATGCATATGGAATCTTACTCATGAGTTGTCTTTCTTCCTCTGTTGTAGGACACTATCCGTTCCAAAGATTTATGCCATGTGTCATAAGCAAGAATCCCTTCTTAGACTCTTGCATGCTAAACCTTTTTAGCACCTTGTCTATGTATGTACTCTGACTTAGGCCAATCAATTTTCTGGATTTATCTCTATAGATCCTTATACCTAATATATAATTTGATTCGCCCAAGTCTTTCATGGAAAACCAACTCCCTAGCCCAGTCTTTACAGACTGTAAGGTAGGGATGTTATTTCCAATAATAAGTATGTCATCCACATATAAAACCAGGAATACCAAAATACTCCCACTGAACTTCTTATAGACACAAGGTTCATCTTTATTTTTAATGAAGCCAAATTCCTTGACTACATCATCAAAATGAAGATTCCAACTCCGAGATGCTTGCCTTAATCCATAAATGGATTGTTGTATCTTGCACACCTTTCCAGCATTATCCGGATTGACAAAACCATTAGGTTGTGTCATATACATATCCTCAAGAAGCTTTCCATTCAGAAAAGCAGTCTTGACATCCATTTGCCAGATTGATATGTTGCTATAGCAAGTGAGATCCTGATGGATTTGATCATAGCTACAGGTGAAAAAGTTTCGTCATAGCCAATACCATGAACTTGTTTGAAACCTTTGGTGACTAATCGCCCTTTTTAAGTATGAACTTTAACATCCATGTCGGTTTTCTTCTTGAAAACCCATTTGCAGCCGATTGGTTTTACCCCTTTAGTTGGATCAACCAAAGTCCAAACTTGGTTTGTATACATGGATTCCATTTTAGATCTCATGGCTTGAAACCATTTCTCAGATTCTGGGCCCATCACAGCTTTTTGGTAGGTAGTAGTCTCATCTTGATCTATGAGCAACACATCACCATTCTGAGATATCAAAAATCCATATCTCTATGGGTGACCATCTGTCCTAAGTGACCTACACGAAGCTTGTGTCTCTTGAGCAAGTCCTTGATCAATCGTAGGTTGTGGTGTCTGCTCAGTTTGCATCTCTATATCAGTTGTATCTCTTTGTAGTTCTTGAACTTCTTCAAGTTCTACTTTTCTCCTACTTGCTCTTTTAGAGACAAACTCTGTTTCTAAAAAGATGCATGTACGAGCTACAAATACCTTTTGCTTAGTGGGTTTATAAAAGTAATATCTTTTAGTTAATTTATTGTAACCTACAAAAAGACACTTATCAGATTTGGGCTCTAGTTTATCGGAAACTTGATGTTTAATGAAAACTTCACAGCCCCAAATCTTCATGAAAGACATTTTGGGATGTTTTCCAGTCCATAAGTCATATGGTGTCTTTTGAATTGATTTAGATGGAACACGATTTAGTGTAAATGCAGTTGTTTCTAAAGCATGTCCCAAAAAGAAATTCGAAGGTTTGCATGACTCATCATCGATCGAACCATTTCTAATAAAGTTCTTTTAGATACACCATTCCATTGTGCCGTGGCGGGAGGAGTGAGTTGTTGAACTATTCCATACTCTTTTAGATAGTCATGAAATTTTTGGCTTAAGTATCCACCACCTCAATCTGAATGAAGTATTTTAATAATTTTGCCTAGTTGGTTTTGTACTTCGCTCTTGATTTCTTTGAACTTTTCAAAGGATTCTGATTTGTGTTTCATAAGATATACATAGTCATATCTACTGAAATCATCAATAAATGTAATGAAGTATCAAAACCCACCTCAAGCTTGTGTGCTTAGTGGACCACATACATCTGAATGTATCAGGCCTAATAATTTAGTTGCCCTTTCATTGTGTCCCATGAAAGGGGCTTTGTCACTTTATCCAATAAACAAGATTCGCAATTTTCATACTTATTCAAAATCAAAGGTGTCCAAATATCCATCTTTATGGAGTTTGGAAAGACGATTCTCATTTATATGGTCTAAGCGACAATGCAAGAGATATGTTAGATTAATATAATTTGATTTAATCTTTTTAGTATTTATGTTATAAAGAGGTGTGTCGAGATTTAGAATATAAAGGCCATTAAACAATTGTGCATTTCCATAGAAAATTTCATTTAAATAAATGGAGCAACAGTTGTAATTTATTATAAATGAAAAACCAATCTTGTTCAAACAAGAAATATAAATAATATTTTTAGTAACAAAAGACACAAAATAGCAATTATTTAATTCTAAAACAAGCCCAGTGGGCAAAGTCAAAACATAAGTTCTTACAGCTAATGCAGCAACCCTTACTCCATTTCCAACTTGTAGGTCGACTTCTCCTCTTGCCAACGATCTACTCCTTTTGAGATCCTGCACATTCACACAAATGTGAGATCCACATCCAGTATCTAATACCCATGATGTAGAAGTAGATAAATTGACCTCTATAATAAAAATATATGGAGGAGAAGACTCATTAGCCTTCCCACTTGTCTTCTTCTTCTTTACTTCTTCCAAGTAAAGCTTGAAATTTCTTTTCCAGTATCCTGGTTCATGGCAATGGAAACAGTTTTATTACGTAGCCACCCCTCCTTTTGGCTTTAATGCAGCAGAATTGGGTTTGGACTTTCCAACGGGCTTGGACTTTCAAATAGGCTTCTTGTCATTTTTCTTGCCTTTACCTATTCCCTTGCCCTTACTATTGAATTTCCTAACCATTAGGACATCCTTGGGTTTGGTGGGCTTCTTAATATTTGACTCAACAGTTCTTAACATGCTAAGCAACTGAAGCAGAGTCTTGTCAATCTCATTCAAGCAACGATTGCAGCATAACATCAGTGGCCTACTCTCGACCTAGAGGAAAACCCAATCTCTCTAGGTTTTCAATATACCCAATCATTTTGAGGACATGAAAACTAACTGGAGAACCCTCTGCTATTCTGCATTGAAATAAAGCCTTAGATATATCAGACCTCTCTTGCCTAGCTTACTTTTGATAAAGCTGTTTCAGGTGCTCTATCATATCATAATCATCCATTTTCTCATGTTGCTTTTGAAGCTTAGAGTTCATGGATGTAAGCATGAGGCAACCAATGTCAATAGTGTCATCTTGATTCTTCTTGTTAACATCTTTTTCAACCCTTGTGGCTGTGGGTGTAGGTTCTTTAGGGACAGGACCCTCAAGGACATATGTCTTTTTTCTTGTTTGAGGACTATCCTCACATTCTTGTACCAGTCTAGGAAGTTTGTACCATTCAGCTTGTCCTTCTCAAGGACCGATCGCAATGATAGTGTATAATTATTTGTGTTAGGTGCCATGGTAATCTACAATAAAATATGCAAAATATACGTATCATGAAATGATCCTTTAATTTTAAAAACTTAAATGATACTCCCACTATTTTCTTCAAATTAATAATTCGAAAAGTTACACATTTAACTTTCTAGTGGACCAAGATCCATATTTCACCTTACCCCATGGTAGATGTGGCTATCCCTCAAGACTCAGTTATGTACATAAGCAAAACCTTGCTAATTGCATCTCTATGCAACTCTTAGTTTAAACATGAACAACTATTGTTCTTAATGTCTCTAGATTAAACTAATCTAATTGAGGGAAAATAGTTAAGTCTACCTAATTTAAGACCCTTTGGATATCACTGTTATCCTATCGCATTTCACTAAGATAAACACGACACCTTTGCTTTGGCAAATTTACACACATTGATCAATGTTTTAATGAGTGTCATTAATTGGTAGGCATTAATCTTAATTTAATTTAATTTGAGGGATTTGACTAAGTTGTAAAAATTTCACCAATTTAATATAGGTGACCACTTGAATATTATTATTGCTTAACATGATCATATCAGAATGACAGTAACAACATGCAAAGTAAAAGCAAGATAAACGTGACATAGTTATAGATCATCCTACTCAATTCTCCCAAGCCAATGAGAGAATCGAAAAGGTCAATCTAAGGGTAAAGAACAACTACTCCTAGTTGTAATGAAATTACCCTATACTATATTACAATAATATGGTAAAGAAATCTCGCATTACATACGAGAGGATTTAGATGAGAAGAGAATATACATCAGAATGATAGAGAGGCATGACACGCAAGCCGTATTTAATAAAACCGAGGGCTATAACTTTGCACCATGCTTAAATCACAAATTTCATAATAAAAATATCGAATACGATAAAATGCATCAACTATTATCAAAGGTAACGAAATTACACAAAGAATCGATTAAAGCCCCGGATGGCAGCGGGGTTCTTAGGGGCGGCAGTGAACGAAATCGCGTTAACTTTTGATGCAGGCGCTATTCGAAAATGTTATTTCCAGAACTGTAAAGCCATTAGTTTCCACAATTGCAAATCTGGTACATCGCCATATCCAGAATATGACCATTCATACAATTCTGTAAATTTCAATCATATACAGAAACGACAATACTGACAGGAATATTAATCATAGTCTCATTAGAAATAATTTTGGCAGTAAGTCAAATCATTAAAATTTCGGTTTATACATAAAAAGATTCATACTCCGTAGGCCATCTTTATCAACATACAGAAAGCTGAATTCAGTAAAATTTCTATATTATCATACAGAAACTAAAACTTAATGAACTTTTTGTATCAACATACAGAAAATCGAAATTTGCAGAATATCTATATCAGCATACAGATAATTAAATTTGATAGAAATCGAAAACATATTGAAAATCGATTTAACAGAATACTGAAAATTGAATTTAACAGAAATAAAAAACATGCTGAAAATTGAATTTGATAGAAACCAAAAACATATAAAATTTCGATTTCATATGGGCATGTCATGAAATCATAATTTCACAGAGAACTTGTCTCGAGACTTCGAATCTGGCTCTAATACCAATTGAATGGAAGGCCACAAACAGATCTCCTTCAGGCATTGATTGAAGGGAGTCTAGAGAGGGTATTGATATTACCTTTTTTTTCGATTCTCAGACAGAAGACCAACATCGGAATTTCCTCCTTGCAGTCACCAGCAAAAATCTCCTACCTTTGCCTCTACTTCGTCACACGAACGTTCACTTCCAACGTATATCTCATGAATAAAACAATGGGAATAAACATGATTGAATTGTTAGATTCAATCATGAATATGGTTTTCTCATTTTTTTCGATTTCTCTGAACTCTCAATTTTTTTTTACACAAACACTCTGATTATCATTATCAATCATTTAGGAAAAATAGAATAACTCTTAAAGACTTCGTAAAGAAATCTTCAAGATAATTATATCGTAAATACAGATAGGATTCAAAATCCAAACTGAGCTGGTTAATAGAAATCCCGTGAAAAGCAAATTGTCTAGATTCAACGAACCTGGATAATTACAATTAAACAAATAATTAACATTTAATTATGTTTTAGATTTATTCTTGTTCGTGAATTAGTCTAAATAACTTTAATTAATTACGTTTAGGTCCCAAATGAGTATTACCCATTAAGCGATATATTCTTTATGTGTGAGGCAATAGGACCTCATAAAATTGACATTTGACATTAACAATATTTAATGTCATGCACAATAAGCAGTGTGTAGCACACATTATTGCAATCCAATTAACGAAAATGTCAATGACAACATAAAACCTTCCGTGATAAAAATTGCATGTCTTAATCTCTTTGTCTAGGAAGTCATAATTGAACACGAGTCATGGAACGTGTCATACTCGTAAAGTTCAATATCTTAATTCTCAACTCCAAGTAGATTAATTAAACCGAATAAGATAAATATCACATATCTACTTATTCGAGCATGGCCATGCATTTCATAATCTCACTCAATCAAGAATGTTAGACATCACTCTCTTGTTATATAAGAGGGAAAAATACTATCTTGATCATTCAACATTCCACAGCACAAACTAGGACATACTTAATACATACTTTTATTGTCCACTCAGTTAAGAGTGACGTTTGACAATATCAAGGTATGTAATCTTTCATGCAGGAATCTCTGATGACCTCAAGTCAAAAGATGAGACATAATTATCACAATTAAATCACCCATGACACTCATATTACAA
The DNA here is from genome assembly GCA_028571225.1 of Parsonsia alboflavescens. Lineage (NCBI taxonomy): Eukaryota > Viridiplantae > Streptophyta > Magnoliopsida > Gentianales > Apocynaceae > Parsonsia > Parsonsia alboflavescens. Next base: position 29,585 of record JAOXNR010012268.1, read on the forward strand.
TCCATGAAGTGATTTCATGGCGGGTTAATCCAGTACATGATACTGTACTTGTACCTATGTGTTGATTTGATATCTCATATTCATGACGGTTGTCATCAATCTCAATAACACTTGACTAAGGACGTTTTAAGAATAGAAATAAACTATTCAATGGACATTATATGATTTATTAAATGAAACATAGATATATAAGTAAATTATATAATGATATAAGTATCATCATAATAAAAAGTTATGCCAACTAAGTAAAATCATCATATGGCCTTAGAACATATCCAACGTATACTCTCATATCTCTGTACTTAGTTTTATTCATGAAAGTGAAGTAATCAAAATGAGAGGATGAGCTCCAATAGTGAATTCAATGAATTGTATGAACTTCCGCCTTCGGCTATAGCCAGCTGCGCCATTTCCTTAAAAGCATCTGCTCTCTGCCTCATCTGCTCTCCCTCTATCCCTTGCATAAGTCTTCTCACGGCATTCTCAATGTTCTGCCTTTCCAAGACAGCGTCCATTTGAAGGCCTATCTTCCATACATGATTTATATACCTTGCATTCACCCATTGGTCCCCAAATGCAGGTCTGCAAATCATTGGTACCCCTTCACAGATACTCTCCAAGGTTGAGTTCCAACCACAGTGGCTCCAGAACCCACCCACCGAATCATGTGCCAGAACTTCCTTCTGTGGAGCCCATTTAACTATGCAACCTCTCTCTCCCCCGGCTTCTTTGACACTTTCTGGCAAGTGTTCTATCCAATCTGAGCCGATGACTGAGCCAGGTCTAACTACCCATAAGAATGGTTGTTGACTATTGGCTAGCCCCCAAGCCATCTCTGTCAGCTCACTTAATTCCATGGTTACTATACTTCCCAAGCTTACATATATCACTGAGTTTTTGGCTTGAATATCAAGCCAACGAATACAATCTGCATCTTCTAAGAGCAAGCTAGTTGATATTGTAGG
>JAOXNR010012335.1:0-30509 GCA_028571225.1 Parsonsia alboflavescens
CCGGAGCGCGCCTTAATGCGCGCTCCGGCCGTTACCGTAACGGAAATTTGCTACACACCTTAGCAAAACCGTATATATATATATACATATATATTTATAAAAAATTTATATTTTTTAGATAAAGAAGGAGTTGTTTTTAAACCTGTAGAGATACATGATATAATTTTGAAACTTGAAAATAAATTTTGTATAGAAGGATTTTTTTTTTTTTCAAAAGAAGGAGTTAAGTGTCTATTAAAATTTTTAACCTGTAGTAGTTGCCCACTATAGCTTTGCATCAATAGTGAGCACCAGAGCTCACATTCTGTTGATAGCTTATATGTTTATTCACATAGGTTCATATAAGTCTCGTATCTTTATATGTTACTTTTTGAATTCCTTAGAAATTTTTTTCAAACTATATAAATCCTCGCTTTTTTTTTTCTCCAATTGACCTAATAGGTCCTTTTAGCCAGAATAACTCATTCTCAAGTTAAGTTAACAACGAGAATGGTGAAATTAGTCAATACGAAGGGGGTTATTTTCATCCATTTACTATTCCTAGCTCTTGTTAAAATTAACAAAAAAAACAAAAAAAGAAAGACAGAAAGAAAGAAAAGAAATTAAGATAGTCTTCTTCATCCTTGGTGTTTTGCAAAGGCAAGCATGGAGCCTAATAATGAGGTCTTCTTCATTTACACTAAAGTTTCCACGTTTAAGTTCTGGCCTTACATAGTTTGTCCACCTTAGCCGATAACTTTTTCCACAGTTTAGCAGCTCTGATAAATATATATACTGTGTGCTACGTAGCACACAGAATTCATGTGCTACTTGTCAAAACGACGTTGTTTTGACCAGTAGCACGAATTCTGTGTGCTACATAGCATGCAGTAGCATTCATATATATATATATAGATATATATATATATATTTATATATATATATATACTTAACCTCTTAAGTTAGTTTCAAGAACAAATTTTAAACCTATTAAGGTAAAAAATTATTTGCCTGATTATTTTATTCCAAGTTGCAACTGATCTTGAAGTTACAACTAATGAAACTACACATTATCAAGCATAACGAAATTTTCTGGACTAGAATTATCCAGATAGTGGTTTTATTGGATTCAAACTGGTGTAATGCTGAGATAATTATCTAGATAGGTTGCTACTATCTACAGTATTTAAATTCAATTAAATGATCCAATTTTTGAATATAAAAATTGAATTTAAATATTAGACTAGGATGTCAAAAATCAAGGAAGATTGGAAGCTATCCATACGATATCGAGCAGCAAGGTGAATGTACTCAAGCCACACCAAACGATCCTTCAGTACTACAACTCTACCATCTTGAATTGATCTCATATTTCAGAAAGTTATTACATTCAACGATAATCAAGTTCTTTGAGCTTAATCCGTCAAAGTCATCATCTTCATTCATCAAATCATCCTTCAGGAGAAGGGAGTCTTAATTTGTTGGATATGCCCTAAGAACATATGATGATTTTACTTAGTTGGCATAACTTTGTATCATGATGTTATTTATATCATTACATAATTTACTTTTATGTCTGTGTTTCATTAAATAAATTATGTAATGTCCTTAGAATAATTTATTTATATTCTTAAAATGTCCCTAGTCAAATGTTATTGAGATTAGGATATCAATCACACGCTGAGACTAGTATGTAATGATAGCCGTCATGGATATGAGATATCAAATCATCACATAGGTACACATAGAAAATCGTGTACTGGATTGACCCACCATGAAATCACTTCACGGACTGTTATATGAGTGTCATGGGTGATTTCATTGTGATAATTATGTCTCATCTCTTGACTTGAGATTATCAAAGATTCCTACATAAAAGATTGCATATTTTGATATTATCAAACGTCACTCTTAACTGAATGGACAATAAAGGCATGTATTGAGTATGTCTTAATTTGTGCTTTGAAATATTGAATGATCAAGATAGGATTTGTCCCTCTTATATAACAAGAGAGTGATTTTTTTTTTTTTATTTCAATAGCATAAATAGCTCATTGACTTAAGAAATTTAACTCTTCAAATTATTTTGTTACTCCATGAATAACAATATTTATGTATTCATTTTATTTTTTATATAGAAAGAATTTAAAGTCACCATATATTTTTGAATTGAAAGATAGGAAATATATGTATTATTTAAAGTCAGTATCAAAGTTCACCTTATTGTAGGTATCCGTGTATATTCACGTGAAGTTGACCAATGCATTGCAAGTCCAACAAAAGTCATTCAGTTAAATACAACATAAAACAACTCATGAATATTAAATTTTAGTATAACCCTTCAAATTATCAATTCAAATTCATCTCCCCTACTAAACATTTAATCCAACCATTTAATACCTTAACCTCATTCATACAAAAGTTCCTTTCATTAAAAGAATCCTACGTAAATCAGAAATAATCAAGAATCCTACATGGTAAATTCATTTATAAAAGAATCATTTTCTATAAAATATTATATAAATTAAATTCATTGAATCTCATTGACTTATATGTTTTATCGTTTATTGCATTCCATTTAGAAACGAAGAATGGTATGGAAGTCCCTTCGGAATATCTCAGTGAGTGTAACACGCACATCACCACAAAAAAAATAAATAAATAAAAAGGAAGAAAAAGAAGAATAGTATAAAAAGGTTTTTCAAAAAAGTAAAATTAAAATGGGAAAATTCAATGATTTTTAGTTTATTTAAGTCCTATAAAATGATAATCGCTTTACTATAAGGATTTAGTTATTTAAATATATAATAGATCTTTTAATTTTTTTAAAAAAAAATAATTATTTTGAAGAAACATTAAAAGATAGAGAAATAAATAGATATGGAGTTTTTTTTATTAAGAATTACTTCAAAAATGCACATATAATATGAATTTTTTGTTTTTTGTAATAACTAAAAAATTTATTCAATTTAAATCTAAATGTTTAATTTCGGATTAAATAAACGAATCATTTGCTGGCATGGTGGACAAAAATGTAAATTTTTGTAATGACAAAGGCAAAAGATGACATGTAGAATGGGAACCACACATGTAACAAACTTTTTAAATGAATGAGTTCTTACTTCTCGATCCCACCGTGTGCACGCACAAAAGTAAGCACGGAAAGGCAATGTTTCTAAAATTGGATCGGACATCAAACCAAATTGATAAATGAGTTAAGATTAATAGATAATGTTTTGATTTTAATAATTAATTATTATATTAGAGAAAGAAATTTTTATTTTTGTAATTATAAAAATAAACTAAAATATTATTTTTCACTTAATTTTATATATGTTTTCGATTAAAAGGAATAAAAAGTGTTATATATATTAGTACTCAAAAAACTAAAGTTTTATTTAGATACTTTATTTAGAACATAAAGTATGTACACAAAAAAATACTAACAATTGTTGTATAATTAATTAGTTAGTCATCTAAATTGTGAATGTTCATTGTTAAGTATATTGTACCTAATCCCACATTGAACAAGAAGCACAAAATCAGATGAAGTGATACGAAGCCGTTCGTATAAATAATGAAAACATACCAAGTCATTTATGTATTGAATGAATGTGGCTATTTGTAGTTTTGGAAGTGACTCTTCATAGAGTCTCTTGAACGACTATATATATAATCTCATTTGTATATCTAAACACATCAGTGAATAAAAGATTATTTCAATTTATTTTTCTCAAACTCTTATATTCTTTCTTATTTTTACAACACCATTATCGGCACGAGTCTCTAGTCAATCCTAAGAGCCGCATATAGTTTCGGTTTTGGTCCCAAGGTTGAGAAAAAGTTTTGATCTTGTTCCTTCTTGGTAAGGTATGATTTTTCCTTTTACTTTCGTTTTTGCATTCAATAATCTCATGCAAATTCAAAGTGTTGCCGAGCACGAGTCAAAGTGGGAAATCTTGTCATTCTCTTCATTGGACATATCGGATAAGAACTATTTCTCTTGGATCCTCAATGCAAAATTACATCTCCAAGCGGATGGCTTGGAAGAGACTATGGTTGAAATGAGTAATTCCTCCAATAGGCATAAGGTAAAGGCCTTGATCTTATTGAGATGTTATCTCCAAGAAAAATTTGAGATCTGAATATCTTACTATTGAAAATCCTCAAGAGTTGTGACCAAAATTGAAGATTGACTCAAGCACTTGAGGACGGTGATCAACCCAAAGGCTCGTTATAAAAGGATTCATTTGAGGATGCTTCACTTGAAATAGATGGTTTTTTCGATGACCGCAATTATGCTATTGATGATAGTTATTATTTCTCGAACCAAGAGATACAATTTGTTATTTAGGTTACTTTTTAATTTTGTTTTATTTTACTTTATGCACATGAATTTTATTTTGTTTATGATATGCCAAATTTGGAACAAGGAAAAGAATTCAACCAACAAGTTATAATTCTGTTTTCCCTATGCAATTGGTTCAAAGAAAAGAACCAAATATTTCCTATCTCCGCACATTTGGATGTGCAGTTTATATACCGATTGTTCCACGACGTCTAAAATGGGTTGGCAAAGGAGATTGAGAATATTTTTTTGGTTATGAGTCTCCATAAATAATTAAATATCTTGAACATATGAAGGGAGAACAATTCACTGCTTGATTGGATGATTGTCATTTTGACGATGCAATGTTCCCAACATTTGGGAGAGAATTGAAAAGGTAACCAAGAAACTAAATTCATGAGATCAGTTGGAGCTTTCCCTCCTTGGTTCACTTTGATCCTCGTACTAATTAAACTGAACATAAGGTTCAGATAATGATTCAATTGCAAGAACTCGCTAATCGCCTGCTAGACACATTTACAGATCTGAAATCAGTAACAAAGTCTTATATTTTGGCTGTTAATGCCCCTGTTAAAATTCATGTCCCTCAAGGAAAAGCAAGTGAATTTCACTAGAAACTTGGCAAACTCATTGGTGTTAAAGATAAGAACCCTCAAAAAACAAAACGAGCTTATATTCCTAAATTAAATTTAGTTGAGAGTATGTCACTTCTTGAAAAACCCTCAGATGTAGTTCATATATTAGTGATTATAATCAGGTATCCGAAAATGTTGTGAATGAATACAGCGACAATGCATAAGCACAATGAGAATGATGAGATTTTGCCAATATTGTTGCCCATAATATCATGTATGATGATGAGGAATTATTACCAACATCAATTGAGGCCTATATTTTGATTGTTGATTGGCTTAAATGAAACGAAGTCATTAATGTAGAGGTAAGCTTGTTAGAAAAATCAAAAAGTTCTTGGACAAGTGATTTGAACATCATAACCCCTATTGAGTATAAATGAGTATTTGTGCCAAAGATAAATTAACAAAACAAAGTTGTTCATTATAAAGCCGGATCGATCACATAAGGTTTTACTCAACATCCTGGAATTGATTATAATGAGACATGTTATCCCATGATGGATGCAATACTTATCGTTATATTATAAGTCTAGCTATACACGAAAAGCTCGATATGCAAAATTATGGATACGGTCTATTTGTATGGATCTATTGATCACAACATCTACATGAAAATTCTAAGGGATTTAAATTTTAAAAAGCAATGAGATCGGATTCTTGTGATAAATATATTCAATTAAATTGAATCAGTCTCTATATGCATTAAAACAATTAAAACAGTGCTACCTATGAAGGACTCCAAATGAACTATCTAAGATAATTACATCATGAAAAGTGAGTTTGAAATGCCGATCCAATCATGCAACAATCTAATATATTTATTCACTTAGTTTTGAAAGTGATTCTTCATGGTGAGATATGTGCAACATTCCTTTTCGCTCAAACTCTTATGCTTTTTCTTTATTTTTACAACAACAATGATAATTGATGATTAAAATAAAAAAAATCTAATTTTATATGTGTAATACATATATAAATATACTAAATATACATTTGAATCATATATTTATATTTATATGATTATATTTGATAAAAGAATGCAATTTTAATATTGGCAAGAAATTTTACATCATATATAACTAAGGAAAGCAACAATTATTTAAATATGAATTTGTAGATGCTGGCCAGAAGCCTGTCTCTAATTTTTGGGCCGATCCAGTCCCACTCAGTTTAACTACTACAGACCAAGTTTTAGGCCTAGGGCAGTTCTATAGCTTAATTAGGTCGGAAGGCTATAGAAAAAACCCTACCAATTTGATTTGATTTTCGAACGAAAGGATTTGGATATTAGATAGGTTTTACATGACATTATGAATTTCTTGATATTAGAAGATTTGAATTACAATTAAATTAAACACTTTTTTTTTCTTTTCTTAGTTAATGGCAACACCCTTAATAATCCAGAGTTAAATTTTAAGTGAAATCAAAAAAATTTAATAAATCACTACATATAATTTATCCTCCACAATTAATTGTAAAATTGAGAATTACAATAATTCATTTTATCCTATATATATATATATATATATCTATATAACGGGTAATAATAAATTTTTTTATAAACTATTCATAATTTTTTTTTTTTTTACGAAAGGAAAATTTTAAAAAAGTAGTCTTTGTTAAGAAGTGAAAAAAATAAAGGTAAAAACACTTTTTTAGAACTCTGATTTTTATACTCCCAGACTAGCCGTGAGAAATCATCTCTTCTTAATCTTTTAAATAGAAAAGATTGTGTCAATTCAAAAAGAAGAAAAAAATTAAATTCAAAACATTTTAAAAATATTGTACCAAGTTTTAAAATCAAAATTTTACTTTGTTATAAAAAAAGTCCCAATTCAATTTTAAATATTTCAAAATATAAACAAAATTTAGTAAATTCATAATGGCATAGGGATCTGCAAGAATATCAGAACAGTTACGGCCCAAAAATGCACACTTAGGTTTGAGTTGTCTAATAACTCAAATTTAAAGTGAACTGAGTTATCGATTCAATTCAAACAAGATATGAATGCAAGGAAAGAAACCTGAGAATTGTTCCCTCAGAGAATCAATTGTTTGGAATTCAACACAGAATGAAGAATCAATCATTCAGCATTAGCATGGTTGATATGAAACAATCACAGGGAACATTCCAGAAAATTCTAAAACCAAAAGTGATATAGATAGAGAGCGAGAAGGCGATGAAGAATGAAAGGTGTGATCAAGCTCAGATATGTGTTGGAAGAAATTCAATTCCTGGACTCGAAAGTCTCATAATGAGCTGGGATAAAAGTTTCACATCATAGCAACAAAATCACACCATCTCCATTTAGAAATTAACCCAAAAAAACAAGAAAAAAGAAACGAAGAAAACGGAAATTTGAAGCGAAGAAAACAGCCCGGAAAATCACCGTCTGGAAAACCCTAGAAGCCTATTGTTGAAGAAGACCGACGATGGAGGGATGGGAGAACAGAAGAGAGAAAGGTATTTATAGTTGATTCAATCCTCAGGTTTAGGGTTTTTCGTTTGAGAAATATTTCACGTGACCCAAAACATTCGGCCCAAAGGGTGTAGTTTGGGCCATTAGCATATCAAGGATTTAGTTCACAAAAAAGTGCTTGCAAACTAAATCAACGCTATTCTTTACCGCCTAAAGTTAACTATTTATTTTTTGTTTTGAATATATAAAATAAATTATGTTTCTAATAATATATTTATTCATATAAAATTATATAAAGTTTAAAATATATTAATTTTACAAATAATTAGTTTTATTGCTATTTAGATAATAAGATAACATAATTATGGTTAAAATTATTTAAAAAGTTTTATATCGATTCAATTTTAGTCTGGAGGGTATTATATTTTTATGAATTTTTTCAAAATTAATATTCAAAAATTTTATTTTTGTACATTTTGGGAAAAGAAATATTGTGTAGAAAAGAAAAGGAGAAATAATAGACCTAATAATATATCTAATCATAGGACTACAAGATAAGATGGGTTTTCTGGAGGATATTTTTTGACGGTTCAAAAAAATTACTAGGAAATTACTTTTGGGGGAAGATTTTTTTACTTTCTTGGTAGCCATAGAAATTTTCGGGAAAAGAATGAGTTTTATAGAGGTTTGAATTGAATTTTATGGCTCACAAGGGGATCGATAGAAAATAAAGTGTTTTCACTAGAAAATACAAGATGGATGATCAATCTTACATCGCTTCCTAAAGTTCTCGTAAGTGAATTCATTTTCTGTATAAATCCATAAATATATTATTATTTCTTAAGATCAGGTAAATAATTATTGTCTTTGTCATTAATTTGACTTTACTTTGATTAATTTAATCATTAATATAAATGATATTTTTATATTTATTAAATAATTAAATTAAAATTTTAATATATAAAAACTATAAAAAAAATTTTGAAAAAAAAGGGAAATGATATTAAAACTACTTTGTTCTACCACACAATGCTTGAAAAACTCTTTTGGCACTCAAAATGGCAACACACTCCCAACTGTCGGAAATGTAGCCAAAAATGACTTATTTCAACTATCAGAAAATGCCTCATGCCTTGTAGTGATATACATACATAAATAAATATATATAAATATATATATATATATATATTTATATAATGGAGCAAACCTTATGAAGTACTACAGTTAAACCTCTAATGATCAACTGCCCTTTTTGAAAAAATGAAATTTAATTTAATTTAATCAAGTACTCTAGGGTTTAGTTTATCCTTTTATGGTTTAGCTTATAAAAAAAATATTTCCAAAAATAATTTTTTATAAAAGAATTTATTTTTTCTTAACAATAGACCGTTAGATATTTAATTGGAGTATTTTATAAAGTGTATTCCGTAGCACTCCATAGCATTATTATGTAAATATATATCAGATTAAGATCTGTGTAGTTAATTTTGTTATTTTAATTATTTTTACAAATAATTTTACTTATATACCTTCAACTTACAATAAATTAATTAACCTTCAATGATTGGAGAGAATGAGGAAGAGAAAGAATTAATTGAATTTTTTAATAAGGTTAATTTGGTCTTTCATCTTGTTAAAGAAGAAACTAGACTATATTTTGGAATAAGAAAAAAAAACAAAAAAACAAAAAAACTATAGACCATATTTGTGGGAAGGAGGGAGAATGAGTTATGCATTACTTTTGATAGTTTTAAAATAGTTTTGATAATTTATTAATCAATATTGAAGAAAATTCAAATGGAATGCAAAGCTTCCCTTGAGGTTCTTTGTTTATATGGTTTGTTATGCATGGCAGACTTAAAACAAATGCTCATCTCTTTGCACCAATGCCCGTCATATTAGGCCTCTTCCAAGCTGTGATTTGTGTGGTAAAAGGGAGGAATCATATGTTTATATGTTCATAGGGACTGTAAACATATTTTAGAAGCATGACATTTCCTGTTAAATGGAGAGAAAATTCGAAAATTCTTTAATGAATGAAATATGCTCTGGATAAATACGGATGTGATATCTCATTATATATATTATTTATTTGATAAATTTCTACAACAAAATTAAAAATTATTAGCATAATATTGGTGATTTTAGTTTAAATGTATTGAATCATTTGTTTGTTTTCACAATAATACATAAAACAATTCAAAACAATACTTAAATAAATATAACTTCCCATAGATCTAATTGGGACATAAAAATTTTATCTTATCGTTCCAATAAAATATTTAATTTCATTACAAATATACATGGTTTAATAAGTATCCCTCGTAATAGTTGAGGCTTAGATCCGCCACGATTAGAGAATAAATTGTTATTTGATGCTGACTTTAATTTACCTTTAGAGTATTTTGTGTTAAGAGTATTCTCGATAGATCCAGAAGTTTTACATTTTTTTTAGGACTTGATTCTTTTCCGAAGTAAGAATTAGACTTTGCGAATACAATCCAGACTAAATTCTTATTAACTTCATTAGTGTGAGGATATCAGATTTTATTTTTTTTGGTAATAGGATTTGTATTTTGAAATGTGAATATAAGTACCCATAGGCTGTAAAGGATTGCGTTACACCTTCTCATTATAGTCCTTATAAAGAATTGAAATTAAAATCCCATCACAAATTAAATTTCTACGACTTAAGTGGGTTAGGGTAGAGTTGGTAAGGGTGTAAACGGCATTAAACGGTACTGAAATTGCTACTTTCGTACTCAAACCCAACTAATAAATATAGGATCGGGATCTTATCCAATGGGTCTCGGGTTGGATATATCCAACATATTTTCTATTTTTTTATTACATTTTGTTAAAAAAAAGAAAGTAAAATTTACATAAGTTAAATAAAAACTTGAAGTTAAAGATGCTAAAAAGTCAAATTAATATACACTTATCAATCAGATTTAAAATAAAAATTGATATTAATTACTAAATAATAATTATAAGATGTTAAAAAGTCAAATTAATATATACTTATTAATTAAATTTAAAATAATCAATCGATACTAATTATTAAAAAATAATCATAACACTTATCAAAAAATATTTTAAATTTAATAGTCAAATAACAAAATTAAAGTTGAAACAAAAATACAAACATAATATCCATTATGTGTGTATATATAAAAAATATTTTTTATATATATGCATACCTAATCGGATCTGGAACTAGAACTATATATACTATATGACGCAGAGCTAGTTGCTGATCAAGGTGATTCGGACATTGGGCAGGTGTCGGTTCAGCAAGTTTCGGTTCCACAATCAGATCCACGACGTTCAGAAGGTTTGAAGAAGAGAACATGAGCTGCTTAAAACATCGAATTGATGCCGGGCATAATTCCCGAGGCGATTGAAATGAGCTTGGATCGGGTTCAAATCTGACTGGGTGACCCGAAATGGCCCAACGAACCAAAATCACAGCTATGCTGTGTTGCAAGGTGTTTTTGGGCCATCCGGAGTCTTTTAGATGGAGTTTTGAGCAATTTTCTATTTTCAGTGGTATTATCGTAATTTTACAATTTTAAGTGACAGTTTCGTAATTTACTATTTTTTAGAAGGGTATTTTAAAAATTTCTTTATTTTTCGTTTTCGATTAGGGTTAGGTTTGTTTTGGCTTTAAAAATTGTTTTGCTGGTTGTTTTCCGTAGTTTTTTTTATGAATTAAAAGTTGCCACCTTTTTGACTTATTCGATTTTCGACTATTTCGAAAATTCGTTTTTCACTTGATTTAATTTTCATCTTCTAACTACTTGCACTGAAGTTTTATTAGAGGGAAAATTGAATCAAGTTTCCTTCTTTTTTTTTTCATTTCTTGTTTTGCATATTTCTAAACAAGGACGAACCTTCAAGTTCTGTCTTCCGACTACGTCACTATACCTGAACTCATCAAAAGAATACTATTCGAATTTGGATTGAAACTGTATCTTAATATAAAAATAAAAGTATCAAACCTATCATAAGATTCATTGAGTTGCGGCCCATTTTGGTTTACTGAAACAGATCTCTGAAAACTGGGAGCTAGAGGCCTCTGGTTCTCGTCCGCACGTTGTTTCTGTTAGCTAGCTGTTTCAGAGCAAAACGATTTCCATTCTCCATCATAATTTCATGAATGTTTGGGCACTGTCATTATATACTTCTTTAATTTGCACTTGAGTTGGCTAGGTTTCTTAAATTCTGTCCCTGTATTAGCCAAACACAGCGAACAGTGTTGGATGCCAATCTGGAATTTGGCAGAATCAATTTCTACAATGTGCATGAAAAAAGAATAAGAGTATGTCAGTTGCTAGGCATGAGAATGACAAAAAGAAAAAAAAATTAAAATTAAATTAAATGAGAAGAAAGAAAGGGGGAAAAAAAGAGAGGCCCAAACTTGTTTTTCTTCTGCTCTCTCTCGAATATTTTTATTTTTATTTTTATGTTAAATAGTCAAAAATTGAATCTTTAATTTTTTAAATTAGTTAAAATTTTATAAAGAAATTGATAATTATATTTAAAATAAACTAAGTCAATTTTTTTTAAACAAAAGGGAGAATGACCATTATGGTATTCTCCTATTACCTATTTATGTATTACTCCCTGTTACATTAATAAAATATTAATAAAAATCTTATTCGTAACATTTAATTATTATCTTTTAATTTATTTTAATATTAAAACCTAAAAAGATAAACTAAACCTTAATTATGGATTTTCTAATGAATTCGGAACATAAAATAAAAAAAAGGGATCAGATGAAAATATAAGAAATTTTCAGATAAAATTAGATAAAGGAAAAAAAAAAGAAAAATAATACTAATAAAATGAAAATAGAGATTCAAAATATATGGATGGATCCCTTTGTTATCCCCTTTTTTCAATCAACCAAAAAAAGCTCGTGCATCAAAGAACCCGTGTTAAATTTCTACTGATATAATAGAGAAATTTTGCAATAGAAGATCGTGAACTCATATGCCCATAAAATATAAATCATTAAATTAGAAAAGTTGATTTTAGAATCTTAACTTAAAACATTTTTTTTAATTTTAAAATGGCCACGATAATTTATAAAAAGATAGAGATTGATGAATGATAACAAAATGATTTAATCTAATTTTCACAATAAATATCTTGTTATATTGGATGGATTTCTATTAAATTTGGTTTATTTGAATCATTTTTATAGATTGAAAAGTAATCCAGAAAAATAAGTTATAAAAAGCAGATTAAGAGTTAAAAGTGCATGACCTCGGTCGAGGCTTGTGGGCAAAGACCCGGACCCGTCAGAAGAGTGCAACCTATGAAGTCAACTCCGTAACTCATTGATGCCTTCGGATGTGTCGATTGGACAAATATGCCCATAGTGACTAGGATGGGTATCTCGTATCCGAAAACTAACAGTTCGCCGACCCTGTTACTCCTCCAGGACCCAAATAACTCAATTTTCTCTCATGAACTATTTGTATCAACGGATTAGAACATAGATTTTAAGATCTTTCAGTGTACACTTTTGACCAGATCTTTAGACAGGCCAACTGGGGACCACTATTCAAGGATGGTGGGCCTGAAGTCGAGAGATCAGGGACATGACTAAGGGCAGTTAGTTGAAATCTAGTAGTATAAATATGCTTAGGTCGATCAAGGATTAGAAGCATTGTTTATATTTTCTTGTAAATTCCAGTATTCATAAATAGTTGAAATCTAGTAAGTATAAATAAGCTTAGGTCGATCAAGGGTTAGAAGCATTGTTTATATTTTCTTGTAAATTCCAGTATTAGTATTCATATTAAGATTAGGAGTAGCTAGTTGAAGGGGAGGACTGTCCAAGGACTTAAATGGGCTTTTTATGATTCTAATATAATGTTAAAATATGAATTTGAATCTAATTCAACCTCAAAAATCAGTTTAAGGGGGAAGGATTGTCCAAGTCCCCATATACTATAATAGGCCTTTACACAAATCCGATGTGGGATTTTCAACAATTTATGAAGTCGTGAGATATTTTATTCTTTAGTTCTCAACAAAGGTGGCATACATTTAATTCCTGTTCTTTATTTTGATTACTTGTTCTTTTATTCAGTTTAGGCCATATTGATTAATTGAATTTGTACAATTGGTGTAGATTTTAATTCATAATTAAAGTCTTCACAAGAATAACAATCAAGGAACCTCTTGAGAAATTATTTGTTCTAAATTAACATTCATACTATGGAGTTTGTTATTGAATTTCTCAAGCATCCCGAAGGTTTATTAACTAGAATTAACAATGAGCGTCACTTTGTTAATTAAATTAAGAAAGATTGGTAGAGTCAAATGTCCTGCTTTATCACAACTAACTTATTATCACCCAATTGTTGTCTATTTTGTTGTATCTATGATCAAATCGTAAGTTGGAACATAAATAGAATTCAACTGGGATTGTTTTAATTTATTAAACTCTCTCAATATCTGATTTGCTTATTTTTATTTTATTAAAATCTCAAATCCAAACCCCCACTTTTGCTTTGAAATATATTTCTTTTATTTGATCTTAAAAAGTTCTAGATATTGAATTAATAATTCCCTCTGCATTCGATCCCCGACCACTATAACTATAAATTAATTTGTTTTTATATTGGCAAGTTATTTTTTGTGACTTGAACAACCTATCAACGAATCTATTACTTGTATAAATCATTAAAAAAGATATGAAAAAATTGCATTTATATTAAAAAAGAAGAAAAAGAAAAAAAGGAGACGACGTAGGTTCAAATTGCATTTGAAAATTTAAAACTTTGGTCTAACATCTATACCCTCAACAATTAGGCCTCCTTTAAGGTGCTCACCCTTGACCTCTCTAAGGCTCATTTTTACCTCATTTTCACTACCATCGTTGTAGAATTCACCTAACTCAATCTCCAGCCACCCATCTTCCCTTTCATGGAGGACTCTCTCTAACCCCATTGCTAAAGCATTAGAACCTGGTCTAACCCTACTGTCCGCTACACCACCTGAAATTCTTCGTCGGAGATACGTATTGCCAAGACATTTATAGCTTCCGAATTCAACCGACACCTCTGAAGGGATTAACTCTAAACCAAAAGCTCGTTTGGCGAGCTTGATGACCAGATAAGCTCCATATCTTGTGTCCGGCGATAGCATTTGGGTGTCAATCTTACCATGGATGTCTAACCAAGGTGTCATCACAAGCTCAACAACTTCTTCAAACCTGTTCAAATAAACTAGAAATTAACAATAACTCATGAATATGTATGTATACAGAGAGAGCACCATGGAGATCACCAAACGGAGTGTTTTTATGCATATTTACATAGTCAACATATGATCAACTCAAACAGCATATTATGAACTACGTGACTCTTTGTAGCTTTCACTGTAAAAAAAAATATTTCAGTGGCCAAGTGGGCTCTCGAGTATGAATATGACGTTGACCACCACATGAATACACATCATAACATTAATATACAAACACACACAATTAGAACACTCATGACGGAAACAAATGCAACATAGTCAATGATTTAGATCTAGGTGGATTAATCGGACCAAAATTAGCTCCGTCATCGAATTTTAATATATGCTCCCTCCTTCCTTTCGGAATTGAATGTTCCATATTCCATTTTAAATCATCTGAAAATGAATGTCTCATTTCCTCATGAGATAAAATTTATTAAGAAAATTGAAATGCAATTAAAAAATGAATTAGGTCAAACTTTTTTTTTTTTAAATGCATATAAATCCAAATGAGACCTTTAATTCTGGACGAAGGGAATATATATTTATATTTATACACAATTAGAACAATATGATTAATAGGTGAGTTTAATCAACCTGGAGGTAAGAAAGGGTTTCCAGCACCAATAGGGACCATTGCTTGCCCAAGTAATCGAAAGCTCCCTAGCACTTAATAGATAACATTTCTTATTGCTAAATTTGTCAATGGAAAACGCCTGCATTGTCAACATACAAGAGAAAGTAAGCAGCTGCAAGTAATTAGGTCTTCAACGTTACCTTTACCAAATCTTTGCCCGCCACTCTTACAAAAAGAATGAAAACAGGAAAATCAATATGATGATCAATTAATGATCCTTATAGTTTCCATCAAGTCTCACTACAAAAAAGTCCCACAAGGTATAATTCCTTTTTATTTACGCCCTCCGTCACGTGAACTCACTTCTTTTATTATTAAATATAAGTTATTAAGGTTAGTTTATTAGGTATATATTTTAATGATTTTTTTTAATCATATTATCCTTTTCTTTCTTTTCCTTAGTCATTGTTGTTAGTTTGATTTATGAAAAAAGAATTTACTTCAATTTTGATAAAATGACTGTCAATGACTTATATATATAGTGACAACATTTTCTTTTGAATCCAATGTTTTCTATGAGTAAGAGGTTTTTTTTTTTCCTTTCTTTCATTCTTTTTTCCCTATACCCCTCCCAACGAGGATCAAAAGCGATAACCACATACATTCGTCATATCTCAACTCAAAATCTTTCGATTCGAATCGTGATTGGTTATCACTAAGTTAACAAGACTTGATAAGTGAGATGTTAATGATAGACTTTACATTGAAATACCGAGTTCTTTTCTTCTTTCTTTTTGATGAACAACGGAAAATATAATGCTAAGTCCATCTGTGAAGGGAAGTACATTAGAACTGATCAATATTACACCCAAAGCACGAAAAGATATATAATCTGTATTTGACCAATCAACAAAGGGATCTCTTTAGCAAGCCTTATTAGTTTAGTGTTAAGGAGTAATATTTGGAATCGGGAGATGAGTTTGAAATACATCGAAAGTAGGTGGGATGTCACTATTTGATCATGGAGAGAAGGGGCATAGGGAGAGGTGGGTAAAAAAAAAACAAGAATCTCTCTGCTCTGCTTCTTCACTTATTTCCTCCACACCTTTCTTCCCACCCCTTGTACGTCTCACGTTTTTCCAACTTCACGTGGATGTTTGTCTTACAAAGTAAGAGATCCGCGAAAACTTTTTACGTACTTCCTTTAATATGAATTGAATTTTCATTTTCTAATGTGTAAAAACACTATTTCTGCAATATAAAATGTAAAATTCATTTCAGGAAAGAGAGGAATCAATTACTGCTGAAAAATTTCAATCATTTCTTGGTACGTACGTACCTTGGTGCCACCATCAATGAGAAGAGGGTTGGTAATTAACTTGAGAAAGAGGTCTTTCTTGGAAGTGAACGAAAATGGAGAAACTGATCTGCAGAGAATGTCTCTGTAATCGGAAGGCAAGAATTTCTCCCACAAAAGTTCTGATTCAGAAGCGTGGCGGAAGGTGTTGGAGACCAGAGACAACTGGCAAGCTTCGCGTGGAGAATTGCATGATAGCACCAAAGAAATACACTCTTCTGGCAAACCTTCCATATTTTCCGTGCTCGTTTTGCAACTATTCAATGATAAATTATAAGAGAGAGAAAGGAAGAAAAAAATGAAGAGTTTATATAAATATATAATTCTGTGAGGGAGCATGCTGAATTTGTATTATATATATATATATATAGAGAGAGAGAGAGAGAGAATTGAATAAATCAACATTTTAATCCATGTTTTTTTTTATACTTTCACTAAGTCCTCTTTTTTTTCCTTCTTCTTTTTTTTAAGTCCCCTATATTTTTTATTTAAATTAACTAAATTCCTAAACTTT
The DNA here is from genome assembly GCA_028571225.1 of Parsonsia alboflavescens. NCBI lineage: Eukaryota > Viridiplantae > Streptophyta > Magnoliopsida > Gentianales > Apocynaceae > Parsonsia > Parsonsia alboflavescens. The sequence goes on from JAOXNR010012335.1 coordinate 17,091, forward strand.
TATTGTACCATTTAAAATCCTTAACTATTTTTTATTGGAAAGTTAGGTTCTCGATCTTTTTGCTTGTGACCAACAAAATCCTTCTTACATGAAAAACAAATTTTTAGGCAAGAAATTTTTTACGAGAATTTTTAAGAATATCCAGTGTATCATTTTACCTGGAAATTTATTTTTCTGATAAGAAAGACTTTGTCGGACACCAGCAAAAAGATTGAAGACCTAACTTTATAATTAAAAAATGATTAAGGATTTTAAATGATACAATAAAAGTTTAATTATTTAATTGGTTTAAATTAAAAAGTTAAGAAACTTAAAAAGATAAAATAAATAATAAAAAGGACTTACATCTTAAAAATATAAAAGAATAGAGACTTAAAATAGAAATTTACTCACAAAGAAATTCTTTTTTTATCATTTTCTTCTTTGTCTTTTTGTAGAAATGACGACATCGTATGCACACATTCACCACATTCTTGCTCCTAGTCTATTTAATAGATGTCACGTTACATCAAACTTATTCAAACTTCGATATGATTATCATGTTCGGACATCGCTAAAATTAAGGAATATATTTAATTTTCATAAAGCTTTTTTTCCCCTCCTTATATTCATAATATAAATGATTAGTCGTCATTTTACTTCGATTAAATACTATTAAATACATATACATTATATTAAAAGTGTCTCTCTTCTTTCACATAAATAACTAAAATCCTTTTTTAATGAATCCCACTAAATAAGGGCTCCACACGTTCCTACATTTAGATCACGTAAAGGTTGTAAATCGAGAGACATGCCTCAGTGAAACTTGGAGAGAGCTTATCCTTTAACCACTAAGGAGAGATTGGTACTATACCAACTCTCACCAATTTACCATTGAGTTATACTCCTAAAGGCTACAATTCTTTTTTTAACAATAAATGAAAGAAAATATTAATAGAGAGTAAGAATGAAATCATAACTATGCATTAATAATTACAAAATGACTCATTGTATGAAACAAGTAAACTAACATAAAACGATTTATATTGTAAGATAGAATGGAGTATTAAAAAGTATATTTATTTTAAGAAATAAGAAAATCAATAATAGAATGTTCAAAATGAAATTAGTGACATTTAAATCGGACAAAAAGAACATAATTTAATGAGAAAAAAAAAGGGAATAAATAATAGATGAGCCTAACATTTAAAGTGTGGATGCCTGAAAAAGAGAAGGTAAATTAGATATTTTAGGACCTGATCTTTGATCATTTTAACTCTTTGTTCCCTAAGTCTTTTTTTTTTTTTTTTTTTGGTCTTGTTGGTCCCTAAACAAATATGATTGAAAAACTTGGCTTTTCTAATCCTATTCTTAAAAAAAATCAAATCGAAGACAACTTGATCAAATTAACAAGGGCAAATATCATGCTATACTATTGAAACAATCAAAAACAGGTATTGATTGAAATATTTCTAAGCTAAATTCAGGTTTCTGGTTCAATTAAATTTCATTTCTTATTGAGCTAGAAACTGGCATTTAACTCAACAAAATTTAAGTTAATACTCATTTTTGACCATTTGAATAGTGTATTATTGAATTTGGAAGAAATTTCCAAATATACCCAAATGGGTTGACCCAATTTCAATTCATACCCAAATTGACTTGTTAACATTTTTTGGTAATAAAAATTATTTCAAAAATGGAAAATTACTTTTTTAACCATAATACCCAATTCGAGACAAAGAAAAAACGGTTCATATTCTTCCCATTTCGATACCCAACTCTTCACTCTCTACTTCACCGTGACTTTCCACCACCTTTACCACCACAATACTCACCTGATAACTCTTCATTTTCTTTCCTTTCTTTCCCTTCTTCCACTCTCATTTTCTTTCCCTTCTTCTTCTTCACTCCTAATTGAAGCTGCCCGAAGGAGCGTGACACAGTAATTGACAGTGCCGGTATGACTCCACTTGCCGTCGATAACCTCGTCGTCATCAACACAACATTCCTAGTAAGTTTTCTTCACACTTGAACCTTGATTTTGTGTCGAATATTCTAGAATGTTTAAGTTTTGGTAGTTGGCAAAATGCGAAGCTTCGGTATATTGACATGGTGTAGTTTTATTTCTTGAAAGCATGATTTTGTTTTAAAATCTTGAAATGCACCGAATGCCTATGTTGTTTAATTTCGATTTTGTAGTTTGTTGAAAGCATGGATTAACTGTATTGGATCGTGCAAGGGTTTTGAATTTTAGGTCTCAAATGGTTTAATTTTGGGTCTCGAATGATTGAGTTTGGGTCTTGAATGGGTTAATTTGGATCTCAAATGGTTAATTTGGGTCTCGAATGGTTGAGGTTGGGTCTTGAATGGGTGAATTTGGATATCGAATGGTTGAATTTGGGTCTAAAATGGGTTAATTTGGGTCTCGAATGGTCTACATTGTGTATCCTGTCTACATTGTGTCTTGAATTGTTTATATTGTGTCTTGAAATATTTATAGACTGTGATTGGAAATAATAATATTTATTAATTAATAATAATGTTATTATTAATTAATTCGAAAGTGATAATTAATTTTTTCAACGTTATAATTTAGAGTTAATGTTTTTTTATAAATAAACGACATTGTACTAATAACTACATTATAATTAATTATACTAAAATCCTTTTATTCGGTTGTAGCTTAATTTACTTAGATCAAGCAATACCCATTTGGGTAAAGATTTACAAGTTTTTTGAAATTATAAATAAGATATAAGTGTTCTAGTAAAAATTAGATTTTAAATTTTAAATAAGACGTAGATGCAAATAACTTTTTTTCCTTTTTTCTCAATACAATTTTTCTAATTAGAGTTGTACCTGTCGAGAACACACGTGGCGTACATGCTAAGTATTTGACTGTTAGATATACTGTCGAGGTGTTACAACTCCATGGGCACTACAATAAAGGACACAAGAGTGTATTTCAAGACCCGATTGTCACGACTCCATGTTTCCTCTGTACAAGTGCACAAATGGATCCATCAGTGCTCTGAGTTCCTCTAATGTATCCTCAGTATTCTTACTGAAATAGCTTGTCAAAGAAGTCCATCCTTATTTTGCAAGATTGCTTTTTCTTTTAGCAACAGACTTGCAAGTCTCAGGAGAGATGCTCTCAGCAAATTTCGGATTTACTGGGCACATTCATAAAAGTGCTTCTCGCTTTATCAATATAGATTCAACCAACTTAAATTCTTTTTGTTGAAATGAGGAAAATAGCAACTTTATTAGCTTAGTTATTGTCGAATGTTCATTGATTTTGAGTAACTTCCCACCCGGAATCCATAGAACTCAGTTTTCAAATCAATAATGCCTTTTTTGTGTGGGAGGACTGGATTATTGGACTGAAAATTGAGTTCGATGGATTTGGGGGGAGAAGTTACTGAAATCAATGAACATTCAACAATACCTGAGCTAATAAGGTTACCATTTCCTCATTTCAACAAAAAAAATTTAAGTTGGTTGAATCGATATTAATAAAGCGAGAAACACTTTCATGAATGTGCCTAGTAAATCCGAAATTTGTTGAGAGCATCTCTCTCGAGACTTGCACGTCTGATGCTAGAAGAAAAGGCAATCCCGTAAAATAAGGATGGGCTTCTTTGACAAGCTATTTCAGTAAGAATACTGATGATGTAGTAAAGGAACTCAAAGCACTAATAGATCCATTTGTGTGCATGCACAAAAAAAACATGGAGCCGCGACAATCTTTATGGTTTTAGAGGCACACTTATCGTGTTACATTCCACACTCAAAATAAAGAATTCTCTGATAAAAAAAACATCCTAGAGGTCGACCACTTGTGTCTCGAAAAAGGTGAGTTTAACTGTATGAAATTTTTTTAATCAACTGTTTCCTTTTATTCCTTTACTGTAGAGATATGGACCCCATGTATCATACCTTTTAGCTCTGACACAATCCAGCCGTGCCTGTAGGGAACACGCTTAGCTTGCACGCTAAGTATTCAACCATTACACATACTATGAACCTACTATGGCTCCATGGGGCACTAGGGCGTTTTCGGATAGGCCCCTTCGGATACATGGTGAATCTTCCCCATCACAGTGAAGCATACTATGCCCAGGCTACCCTGTATATCTTGAGACGAAAGGTCATTTTGGAGCGTGCTCTACCAGACTAGATGTGGTTCTTCATCGGAGGCCAGTTACACTGATTGGACCTTCTAGTGTATGCTCTTTTCATCGGTCTACATTATGGGATAATAGATTGACATATTATTGATAGGACACCGACGGTGGATTCTGCCATGGCTCAATTGATTGGGATCAATCCGGTTACTCCGGATGTGGCCTTGAGGAGGTGGGAGGCCATGGTCGTGGGATAGCTGTCTGTCAATGATATCCTCAGACTGGCATACGACATCATCATAGGTCATTGGATACTCACCCGAGAGTCGATTCCAGTCATCCCTTTTTATGTATTTAGGATGTTAGACAATCTAGAGGTTATAGAGTCTTTCCCATAGGAACGATCACTCCTATAGACAAGCCATCTCCAATGACGTCCCGAAGAAACACTTGTACGGCAACCCCTTGTTGTTGCTGGTAAGTTTTCATATTATTAATTTCATTCGTATATCAATGGTGTTTTAGACTTTCTAAATGCTGAATTGAAATTTTCTTAATCTTATCTTTAATTAGTGGTGGGCGTACGATCATTTCTCATCCCTACATCCTCAGCTGTGTAGGGACTCCCAGGATGCGGCTAGACGTAGCCTCTTCCACGTACGTCCACGAGCCCGAGGTGGCTTGCCCTTCGACGTCCCTGACTTGGGCACTCACCCGACTGGGGCAAGCTACTTGATGAGGAAAGTGAATACCTTATCAATGTTCACTTTTATTTTCAAAATTAGTTATTATCACTAAAGAAAATTACCAATTACAGGCACATGCTAGCTCCCCGTATATCGGGGCTAATCAAGCAGAGCAGTAACAACCTTACTGGGAAGATTTTGGCCTCGTATCCCACATGTTGCAGCGATATGATGGGGCAATTATCTGCCCAGCTCAGTCTGGGAGGCATGCGGATAAGGATTGCCGGTTCCACAGTTCGATCAGGTTAGACTAATCACAATTTCCAGAATTTAAGTTAATTTTGTATAATGCTAAATATAATACTTTACTTTTATTTTGGATCTCACATCCTGATCGAGATGTGGTTGAGGTGATCAAGATCGGTCGATTATTCTGACGAGATCCGATACGATCCTGCGGATGCTATGTATCTCTTGATATTTTATGTTAGTAGATTAGTCATTGCTATTCAATATGAGTATATTTACTTTGTTGGTTTGCTTCCCTTGTGATTAGGTTATGAGTCGGCGGATCCAGGCCACACCGTTGAGTAATCCGGCTGAGGACCAGGGAGTAGATATCCCTCTCCCAACTCGAGTCAACATGAGAGGAGTCAACATCAAGTATGTACCTCTTCCTATTTAAATAATCCCCCAAGAAACAATTACGGATGGATTCTAACTGTGTTTTATAATTATAGTCTCCCACGATGGCCGATCCATCCATAGCCAAGGTCAAGATCCTATTACGCTAGCTTCAGGACTGATTACTATAGAAGCATGACCTGACCCTCCAGCAGCTCAGGAGGACACAAGTTGTGGTCTTTGAGTGGCTCACGCATATCAAGTATCGATTCGATGTGCTGGAGAGGGACGATAGTCTTGGAGGTGCTCCGCCACTACATGATTCAACTTCCCGAGAGCCAACTAGGCCCATGCCTGAGGGGGTTATGCACTCCATCAATGTCTTAGTCCGACCGATGGCCACCCCCCCTCCCGACATTTCCCATAATCCCAAACGACACCACGCAAGTAAATTTTAGTTCGTAAATTAGTATTTATTTCAGTTACCTTTTTTTATCTAATTTTTAATCTTAAAATGATTACTCTCTTTGTAAATAATAGACCGATGCACAGGTCACTAGGAGAGACTTGTCAGTGGTTCCACCGGCTCCAGCTCCGGACCCCGCAGCTCCTATAGTCCCCAACGACACCATCTAGGTAAATGTTGGATCGTAAACCAGTCTAAAATTTCAGTTATTGTTTTTTATCTAATTTTTAATTTTAAAATGATTCATCACTTTTTTAAATAATAGGTCGATGCACCTGTTAGTCAGGGAAAGCATCCAGGGATTCGATCGGTTCCAACTCCGGTCCCAGCATCTCCCAGAGTCCCAGCCGAGACTAGCCAGGTAAATTTTGTATCGTAAATCCGAGAATTCTAGTCTGTGTTGCTCATTCATTTCATTATTAGAGAATTTTATAGTAATTATCGGTTGATTGATTCTTTTAAAGAACTGTTCATTATTTTTAATGATTGTTTTGTGCATTTTATTAGGGACTCGATTGTATAAGTCGGGCCAAGGCCCCAGCTGCAGGTTTACAATCACCTTACACCGACTCGACCCATTGCATTGAGTTGTCCAGGCCACAGAAAAGGCTGAGGACTAGAGGCGAGAGGACGACTCGAATATTGGATGTGCGGAGAGAGATTCCTCTTGCCGTGGAGTTGCGAGAGGTCCACGAGGGAATTCTTGTTCCCGTGGTGGACCCCTACACCCTCAACCGGAGACGATTGGATGCCTTCTGCAGCATCAGAGCTTCAAAGAGGTAACTCACTTTTCTTTTTATGATTAACTTGCATTTTATAACTTTCACTTTTCATAGTCTAACTAAATTTTTGTGATAGTCGCGCTACTGAGGGATACGGATCATTTGTCGGGGATGACCTCAGGAACGTCAGGTCCATCTCGAAGTACATCAAGGATGATCTGGTGGACCAATTCATAATGGGGTTGCGGAAAGTGACGAGGGAAGCCCTATTAGTTTACCCTTGTCGAGCCTGCTTCGCACTCGCTCGGAGATATTTCGACGTATGTAGTTTAAAATAGTATTGATCCCTATTTCATTTATGCTAGTTCCAACATCAATTTTTAACTAACTCAAATTACAGAGCATTCTCCGAGATGCATGGGAGCAGACCAAGGCATCTGAAGCGAAGCCAGGAACCTGCGACTTCGATGCCTTTGTGACTGGCTAGGTCGGGGGAGAGGAGAACATGGGAGAGGTATCATGGTTTGAGACACAGGAGGTATTTCACTTCATTTTCTACAAAACTCTTGGTTTAAATTATGGTTCATTTAATAGTAATTGATTTAATATTTGAACTGTGTATATAGATATTGATGCCCTGTTGCCTATATTCACATTAGGTGTTACACCGAATCTCACTGGACAGGTCTTGGATCACATTGTATGATCTGAAACCTTCTACTGAGTTGAAGGCCTCTCAATTGGACTTGATGGCATAGGTCTGTTCGATGTTGCCATGATTACTGCTGCAAACCGGCTTTTATGAGAAGACGTTATGGCCCCACCCACAGAGGTTCATTGGGGGTTTTCTTACACCACTGACGCATCGGATCCCTGTTCAGCTAGATAGTGCTATCTGCGACGCTTACATTTGCTACTCCATGACATAGTTGATTAGGGATGAGATGGCATGGATCATGCTACAAGGGAGCAATTTGTTGACGGCTTCCTAGTTTCTTTTTATTTTATTTTATTTTTTTGTAAATTATTTCCCATCGTAGTCGTAGATTTTTTTATATATATATTGCAAATAATACACTAATGATTTTTTTTTTTTGTAAATTTTTTTTTGTTTATATTGTATATTATATCAATGTATCGTGGCCTTGATTCAATGACAAACATACAATTCAAATTAAATAACAAATTCACTGTTTGTTAAAATAATAACATTTGCATGCCATGAATCGTGTCAACATTGATATTGTCGACATAAAAATCCACACCCTCCACAGAGATATTGACATGAACATTAACAAAATTTGTCTCGAAAGATTGTTATGTGGAATTCGAATCAAGTATGAGCACTTCATGATTTAAATCAGTAGAAGTTGGATATTTTCTTCGAGATGAGGGGCTTCCTAACATCCAATTAAAATTAAATGGAAAATTCACTACTTGTTAAAATAAAAACATTTAGATGTCATGAATCGTGTCGACATTGATATTGCCGGCATAAAAATCCTCACCCTCCACTAAGATATTGACATGAACATTAACAAAATTTGTCCTGAAAAATTGTTGTGTGGAATTCAAATCAGGTATGGGCATTTCATGATTTAAGTCAATCGAAGTTGGATCATTTTCTTCGAGATGTGGGGCTTCCTTATCGTGAGCATTTGGACAGGTGGCACGATTATATCTTTTTCTCTTGCATTTTTTACAAGTTTTTCTTTGACGGTATTCTTCGTTTCGAGAAAGGAAGCGGCCCTCTTGTGGTCTTTTGACATTCCTTTTGCTAGTAAAAGGATTGACCACCATGTCATCCATACCTGCAATTGAATTCAAAGATGAACACAATGGCATAGGCTGTATCAAAAGTGCGTATGTCATCCTCAATTTTTCCGTGTCAAATGAATGATCAAGACATATAGTGTAATAATGAGTCCCATTTTCCCCATAAAAAAGAAATAAAGTAAATGAGATGTGGAAATATCTAATTACATACTTAAAAAAAAAAGAATCAATTTCCCTTAATTTCGACCACATCTGTCTCAATGGACCACTATGTCTCGAAATTGGAGATTATGTCATGAAATACACACTTTGTATCATGAAAGGAAACAAAAAGTGTATTTCAAGACCTAGTTATCACTTTGGAGACAAAGTAATACATTTCGAGACAAAAGTTTTCAAGGCAAAAGTGTTCTGTCTCGAAAAGGACTTTAAAAAAAATTTTTTTTTTTTTTTAAATAAACTTAAAGAGTCTAAAAAAGCCACCCTTGAGTCTCAAAATATGCCAATGTGTCTCAAAATTTAGCAAATATGTCACGAAATGGACCAAAAATTTACCTGGCAACAGCAATGACATGTTTGTAAGATATCTCTTCCACTTTCCATCTCCGACATCCATAGGTCTTCTAGAAGATATCCACTACAACTTTTGGTTCCTTTGGTAGATTTCCTACTACATATTCCTTTCTATCCTGAATGGATGTAGTCCACAACCTTTTCAGGTCGACCTTCACAGCTTCTTCCTTAATTCTTTCCACAACCCGCTTGGTAATAATATCTGGAATTGTAGTTGCTGCTTCCCTACTTTTGTTGAACCAAACCTGACATAAACTCCTAAAACATTCATGTGCAGATGTAATGGGCAACTACTTAACTTTCTTGATCGCGTGGTTGAAGGATTCCATGATATTGATCATCATTTGGTTGTAGTAATTGTTTGGACAATTTGCACGTGATCAACCCGAACATCCTATCTCGACATCCAACCAACTATGTCTCCAAAGTAGAAGTCACTGCTTATCATAGGCATATGCCGCATTTTTAAAACGGAATGCAACCTAAGATTTTTGCACTCTGTCTTTAAGTTTTCCTTTAGATGTCAATAGTAAAAGGCATGTAGAACATCTGGATATACTGTCTTTGCGCAGTATGTCTTTGTGCCGATCAGATACAATAACCAAATCATCCCGCAATCCATATGCAGTCCGAAATTTTCTCAAGAACCACTCCCATGAATCGTTACCCTCCTCCTCGCCAAACCCAAAAGCAAGGGGAAAAGTTTGTCTGTTTCCATCAACATAGACAGCTGCCTAAATTTTGCTCACACACACACCTTTCAAGTGTATTGCATCTATGATAATTTCGAACCTCATCGAAGGATCAAGTGCACAGAATGAGCTCCGAAACTACTCATCTCGCGTACGTATACTGGTCACCGTCCCCGACGTTACATGTTTCAACATGTGAAGGTATGACGGTAGCTATCTGTATGAGTTTTCTGGAGTACCATAGGTTATATCTTTTGTAGGCTGTAAAGATCGCCAAGCCTTGGTGTATCCAAGCTTCACACCATGATTCTCCCGCATGTCTTGAATCACATTTTTAGGGATGTGATTTGCATCTGCAAGTTTACCAACAAACATATGACCAATCGTTATTGAACTTACACTCCTGTTTTGGCTTTGCTGTAGAGTTTGGATACAAGTATAAATCGAGACAAACTTGTGAATAACCCAAATCTGGCATCCAGCTCTACAATTTGCATGTATCAGGAAAGTAAAATCTTTTTTGTTCTTACGTGCGTCAAATCTTCTCTGATCCAAACGTACCACGTGATATGGAAATCGATTATTGAATGAATATTCACCAACTGCTACTACCAATTCATCTTTATTGTTAAAAACTGCATCCTTTTCAATAAAACCACTAGTGGAACAGTATCGTCTTCCAAAAAATGCATCTCTTCATCGTCATTTCAGACCATGTTTGCAACATGAGTAGAAGGGTAAAATATGAATTGTTCAAATGGAATCACCTGCCTCATCCCATCATGGAAGTTATCATCATTATCGTCGTAGTCATCATCACCATCATCATCATTATCATCAGCCTCAACATTGCGAATATATTCTTCATCGTATTCATAATTATCATTTGTATGAATATATCCGGATGTCCCCACTTCATTGTTTGCATTAATAAATTCCTCCCTTGCATGATCATTTGGATAGGATGGATAATTATAAACAATATCACCACCGATGCCACCCTCGTAGGTTCTTTGAATTTGTTCATGATACAACTTCAGGATCTCCTTCCCCTTTCAAATACATAATGCCATACATGTCTTCAATCTCTATTAATTTCTAACTTCCATCACAAAATTTTAAAGCAATTGACATTTGAATGTCAAATTGGTTTAAGTCAATCTTCATGGCATTTGCTATAATTCTCCTAAAATCTTCATAGTTCACTCTAAATGGTACAACTAGTGCAAGCACCCTTCTATTTAGAGAACCCTTATGAACAAGCAATCCTCATGGAAGCTATTTCTGCAAACAACACAAAGAAACCAATCTGTCTTGAAATACCCTTACTAAGTCTCGAAATGCCTCCCTGTGGTCTCGAAATCCCTCCTATGGTCTCGAAAGTCCCTCTCCTGGTCTCGAAAGCCCCCATTACCTGTTTTGAAATCACCAAAACAGGTCTCGAACTTATCACAAGTCTCGAAAGCCATTTCTGGAAATCAATATTTCACGGCACGAAATTTACTCACTTCAGCCGAAATCTCTGCAATCCCACCTTCCTTCCTCCCGCTACTACCCAAATATGCATCAGATAAACAACACAAAACAAACAAACTTAAGCTTCCAAACACCAAAGAAAAAAAATAACAAAGAAACAAATAAAAAAATGTACCTTCGAACACCCCCTACCCTCGTCTTCTTGATTTCGAAAAACAAAAATCAACAACCGAACACAATAAAAAGTTAGTTTTTTTCTTTCTCTCTGATAAGGGAATGGTTCTTTGAGCAATTTTCTTAGCAATGGTTCAAAACTTCTGATCAAATGAACGATGTTAGTTTTTGTTTCTTCAATTCATTTTACAGGTAGTTGGGTTCGGTTGTGTGTGTTGAATGCTGAAGGATAAGATAGTAAATGCATGTTAAAGTAGAATAAATGTTAAGTTTTGGTTGTTTTTTTTTTTTTTAATTAAAAGTCAAAACTGGTATAAATTGAAAAGTTAGTTTTAGATATAAGTAATTGTGAAATGTTGTGAAGATTTTGGAAAATAAAAAATTACTATTTCAATTTGGATAAAAGTGAAAACACCCTTGAATTTGCCCTGTTCATTTAGTCAGATGGTCATCAACTAAACTTTTCAAGTGATTCTCTTTTTTTTTTTTTTTAATACAGTTAAAAGGGTTAAGTTGTTTAATCGTAATTTATTTACGGACCAACATGAAAAAAAGGATTAAAGATCAAAGTGTAAAAACTAAAGCTTAGGTTTTAAAACATTCCATTACTCCCATCAAAATCTCCTCAAAATTCATACCGGAAGGAGTGTTTTGTGATTGTTCTGTCTTATGCTGAAAGTAGATGATAACATTAAAACATGTTTGTTTCATTGGAATTGGATTCTATTGAGACCCAATTCCAGGCATAAAGTTAATGTTATTAATCAATTTGTAGAATATTGCATTGGGTTTTTTTGTTTTTGTTTTTTGCACCAATTTCATTCATTTATGACTTGTTTGAAAATTGTAATTTTCATGCATTTTAAAAAAACACAAACAAAAAAAATTTATATTTCAAAATTTATTGTTTAAGTTAATTCAGCTTGATAGTTCTATTGAAATACATTATTGGTTTCGTTCCCGAAATAAATCGTCATGAAACATTACCTTCACAATGAGTCTCTAATGGATATTAATCGGAAGAGAGTTCGGAGAATGCAATATCTACTTTGAACTAAGTTATTAGTTTGGCTGCTTTTTGTTTGTTTTTTTTTTTTTTTCACCAATCCCTCCTTATACCTCTCCTCTCGAGAATCCACAGTGGAACCCGACCTATCCTTGATGTATTTCGAACTTGAGATCTCATATCCCAAATATTGTTACTTACCACTAAATTAGTAAGGCTTGACTGCTGATTTATTTAAATACATTCAAAGTTTGTAGACTTCCCCTTTAAAGGAACATCTGGTACATGCTATTAGGAAAAATCTGAACAATAAATCAAAGAAAATGGCTTTGAGAATGAATAACTTTCTTAAGTGTAATGTGAACAAGGCTTAGAGAAAACCTTTAGGAGGTATTTCAAGAATAAGTCTCCAATGTCTAAGTCAGAATATTTACATAGAAGTTTTAGAGAGAGAAATTTGAAATTTTTGAGTGAACTTACCCACAAGATAGTCTTGCAAATTAGGAAGAGTCCTAATTCAATCAATCAATGATTATGATAACTGAATCTTGTTAGGTTCCTTTGGAATAACTTAATTGGTATGCGTAGGCTAACCCAATCTTTATAGCCGATTGTAAGAATGGACTGATTGTATAAATAAGGTTTGGACCTGAGGATTCAATAAACCAAAGTGACCTAATCACATATAATAGTTTAAAAAATATTAATTTTGACAATTGCCTCAAAAATCATACATTCATAATTGGGTATTTGATCACAATATTATTATTATTATTATTACTCTCTGTTTCCTTATTTACGAGTCATTTGAATTCTCTTTTTTTTGTCTCTAATTATAAGTTATTATTGATACTTTAATAAATATTTTATTCATTTCTTTCCAATTTTCCCATTATATTCATAAAATATTTTTCTCTCTTTCTCTCTTAATGTTCTTTTCAATGGGGACATTTTAGATTAAACAAAAGTTTTACCTTAATATTGATAAAATAACTATGAATGACTTATAAATAGTAATGGAAGGATTATTATTATTATTTGTTACTTTTATTTTGATTTCTTGACACGCATATAAAGAAAAATTGGCAGAACTGTCCTTCGATTGTTTTCAC
>JAOXNR010012373.1:0-30481 GCA_028571225.1 Parsonsia alboflavescens
CCAAATGCAAACACAAAGATATGCCAAACAACACAACAAAGGAAGAAAGGAGATGAAGTTCAATGTTGGTGATTGGGCTTAAATTCATTTGAGAAAGGAAAGGTTTCCTCAATTGCGAAAGAGTAAGCTTCAACCAAGAGGTAATGGACCATTCCAAATCATAGAAAAGATCAATGACAGTGCCTACAAAGTGGATCTCCAAGGTAAGTATAATGTAAGTTCAACATTTAATGTTAGTGACCTTTCACATTTTGAGGTAGGTGAGGCCAATTCGAGGACAAATCCTTTCAACGTGAGGGGGAATGATGGTGATCCATGGCCTATAATACCAGCAGATCCTATCACAAGAGGTAGAGCAACTAAGTTAAGGAAAGCATTAATCACATTTGTGCAAAGAAGAGAAGAAATGCTAGACTTTACTCCAATGTTTAAAGCACAACCATCAATGGAGGATGAATCAAGGAAAGAGCTCAACTTGTGGATGATAGAAGACATCAAGAAGGAGTGAACAATCAAGGAAACAAGCCTTGGGAAGCATTGGAAAGTCAGGCTGGACGGTTGGTCGAAATTCTGCCAGAAAATTTTCACTTTTAGTCCTCTGTTTTTATAGCTTTGTAATCTTGATTTTAGTTGGACTTTTCCACTTATTGTTGGTTGCTTTCTTTATGTTTTAAACTAGCTTAAGGTGGCTAATTAAGTCCCTAATCCTAATTAGGGCTGAGCCAATAAATAGTCCCTCATTTGTATTGCATTTCAACAATTAACTCTACAAACACTTTTTAGAAATTTAAATGAATTCCATATGGATTCAAGTTGCTAGAGTTCTTCTAGGGTTTTTAGTTAAACTTTAGGGTTCTCAATACTTGGTCAGGGTAATTGGGTTGAGTTGATAGGACTCAATCCATTAGATCATATTGGAAGACAATTGATCAATGGTTCTATCTTGAATCTCTTGCATGAAATCTTAGGAAATCATGAATTGAAGTGATCAAAATTTTGAATTTGATGAATGATGAATTCTTTCGAAATTTGAGATCACACCATGTTGCAACCTTGTTAGTCGGGGGACAGTAAAGTGGGGATGCACAAGTGACGCAGCAGAAGGAAGAAGAATGCGAAGGGTGAAAAAAGGGGCCGGATTTTATTTGATGAAAATGCACATGAAAGATTGGGATGAAAATGCCACTATCAAAAGTCATGTGACCTTCAAGTGTTCTTGTTCCATTAGTGACTAACAATTTAGATGGATAGAGATATATCTTCTAGATAATATATGAATTTAGGTGTATATTATCTTTTAAAAAAAAAAGTTTGAAGGTAACATTTCGGGAATTGTTCAAAAGTATCTGAAATCTTTTATTCACAAAAAAAAAAAAATTGTACTTTTTAGGGTAAATGAATTTACAACTTTGTTCATAAAAAGCTAAAAGATCATAAAATTATAAAAGGAAAAATGTGGATTTTCATGACAAAGAAATAATAAATGTTTTAGTACTCGGGATTTTGTCCCGCACTAATTTACCAATTTCACTCACTAATCTCTCCTTAAGCAATTTTCTCCCATTTTCCGTCCCCGCACCGCAGTTCACAACTGGTACTGTCCCTATTTTAGGGTTTTGGCTCTCCCGCGTGATCTTTTTCCCCCAACTTCCGCAAATTTTAGTTCATTTTCTTTTTTGTTTTTTGCAAAATTCTTTTGAATTCTAAGTTATCTATTCGTCTAAAGATTTAGTGAAAGATCTGGATCATTGCGGTGAAGGAGTTGACATGAGCTCTGTTTATGAAAAAATTACTTTTAGTTTGACTGGGCTTCGACAAATCTTGGCAAGGGGTAGACTTAATTCTGATTTGCCGATAGCGAGGGACATATGCAGATCTGTAGATGATCAGATAGTTTCAATTGTACCTGAGCTTGAATTTCTGGCACAAATGGAACAGTGCATTAACAAGTGGATTAAAGCAGAGGCTGTTGTGCAGCATTTAGCGTTCAAATTTGAAGCTACAGGTGAAGAGATATCCAGACAAGTGGAGGGAAAAGAGTTTCAGGACTTCCGAATGGAATTACTGGAAATTTTATATAGTCGTTCATGCATATTCTTCTCGTGGGCTAAATTTCAGAAAAGGAGTTCCAAAGTATTTGATGTTCTTGCCCAGTTGAGTGCCAAGATTAATCTTTTGAAGCAAGAAATTGGAGAAGCTTGCAAGGATTTGTTGGGTCAGCCATTTCAGCCTGACTCTCCAATGGCTGATTTGGTTGATTGGAAAGAGTTCGTGATTTCAGTAGATTCTCGTCTATTGGGATTCAGAGATAAATATACAAAGGATGATAGCGTGAATAAAGTTCAGGATTTCAGATACCACATGGCAAACCTTCAAGTATTTCTTGATGGCTTACCTAACATTCCCCGAGCTCAAGATTTCTCCATTCAAGTTGCAAATGTAACCATCCGTGCTGCCCTTGTATCTTTCCAGTGGTGGGCTTGCCAATATGATCCAAGCATGGAAGAGGATGTGGTTAATGCCTTTTCCAATCTGCAAATAAATACTTGCTTTACTGATCCGGATCGTTTGGATCACATCCTCAGACTATTGAAGGCTTTAGAGTCGGCAAATTATCCAAATTCCAGTAGAAAGGCAATTCAATTTGTCCGGTTTCTCCTACCTTTTACCCGGAGATTTGAAAAAGATACTGGGAAGCGCTTTTGGGTAAAAGAAGAGCTCCTGCCCTTTTTACTTATGAAGGAGATGGAGTCCTTGACAACCTCTGTCCTGCCCCATATACCAGACGGAGGTGCTGAGGATGAGCAACGTTTTTTGCTGGAGTTAAAGCTACTGATTTGGGAGATTGAAGAATCTTTCAGCTACTCAACGCTCCAAAATGGGTATGTGTTGTTCAACTTGCTTGCAAAGGTTTGGCTTTTGAAGATAGAGGTTTTCATTGCTGAGCAACTGCTTGCTGCTGATGATGTTCTACTTTCTAAAAAGAACCAAATTGACGCTCTAGATGAAGGTGTGCAACAAGTGAGAAAGTTGTCAGATCATGGAGCGAATGCGAATCAGATTATTATGCTCATGGAAGAAGTGACCAAGCTTGTAACAGATCTCTATCACTCTTTTCACTCCGAAGATATCACAAGTGATGGGGTTAGAACCATGTTGCTTTTGCTTATTATAAAGATTTTTCTCTTTAAGTTAGATAGCAAGATACAGGACTACAATGAAAGTTCAATATTCTTATTCAAGGAAAGAGTAGAGTCCTATCTAGAGGAATCCAAATTCCTGATAGATTGTTTAAATCAACAAGGGGGAAAGGATGGAAAATGGGCTGTTGATAGGATTGAAGCAATGGCTAGAAGACCAATATCTCTCTATCACTCACTTCATACTCAAAATATTACAGAAGAGATAATGGATAATCTGAATCTTATGCTTTCTTTTTTTAAAGATGAGATTAAATTCATCATGAAAGAGCTGAAAGAGATTTACCTCTCTGGTCCGATGTCTAATTTCCCCCTGACTAATGCTTTGGGCTTCTTTGATGCTCTCTTGACCAAATTGAGAGAGTTGTTGGGTAATTACAAATCTCACTTTTTTGTGTCTGTGAAGCAATATTTTGAAGAGATTTTGTCAGGTCTAGATTTTTTCAGAAATTGCCATAGTGATATTCTGGAACTTGCGGAAGAGGAGAATGAAGAACTGATTAATCTTGGAAGAAATGTTATAGATGTAGCATATGAGACTGAATATTTTGTTGACTCAGTTGTGGCAGGAGAAAAATCTGAATTCCAGAGTTTTATCTGGCTTTACCATTTGATGCAGAATATTAGACATGTGAAGATGCAAGTAACTAATGTTAATGAGAGAAAGAAACATGAAGTCCAAGTCCACAATGTCCCTCAGAATTCAAGGAATGTGGTCTCAAAGATTTCCACCCCAAGAATAGATGACATCATACTGACCCTAAAAGATCAGCAGGAACTGATAATTGATCAGCTTCTTGGTGGATATCCACAGCGAGACATTGTATCAATTGTTGGCATGCCAGGAATTGGTAAGACTACTCTTGCAAAGAAGGTGTATAACAGTCTGACCATTACCCAGCACTTTCATATTCGGGCATGGTGTTGTGTTACTGAAGTATACAGAAAAAGAGAACTATTGCTTCAGATCTTAAGCCACATCATTCCACTTGCAGATAACATCCATGGATTATCTGATGAAGATTTAGATTTTAAGTTGCGCCAACTCTTGCTTAAGAAAAAGTATCTAATTGTCATGGATGATATGTGGAGCACTGAAGCATGGGATGACCTCCAAACATCACTCCCAGACAATGGAAATGGAAGCCGAATTCTCTTAACAAGTCGTCTACATCATGTTCCCTTCAAAGCTAAAGCTGATTCAAATGCTCATCATCTTCGACAGTTCTCTGATGCTGAAAGTTGGAAATTGTTACAGATGCGGATATTTTGTGAAGAAGCCTGCCCGGATGAATTCATCAAGGTAGGGGAAGAAATTGCTAAAAGTTGCAAGGGATTACCTCTGGCAATTGTTGCAATGGCAGGTCTCCTTCAAAGAATAGATAGGCAACAAAGTATGTGGGAGGAAATTGCAAAAAATTTAAGTTCACACATACTTAATGATCCACAAGAGCAGTGCCGTGAAATCCTGGAACTGAGCTACAAGTTTTTACCGAATTATTTGAAAGCTTGTTTTCTCTACTTTGGAGCATTTCTGGAGGACCAAGAAATTCCAGTAAGGAAGTTGATTAGATTGTGGATTGCTGAAGGGTTTGTGCAAAAAACTGAGACAGAGTTGACGAACCTGGAGGATCTAGCAGAGGATTACTTGAATGATCTAATTGGTCGAAGCCTGGTAATATTTGCTCAACCAAGGTTTGGAAAGGGGACCAAAGCATGCCGTGTTCATGACATGCTACTAAGTCTTTGCCGGACAAAAGCTAAAGAAGACAACTTTTTAAAAGTAATTTCCAGCTCCTGTGATTCTAATATTCCTTTTGATGATTTAGATCTCCTACTCGATATCAATTTCAGTAGCCCTTCGAATCACTACGAGACATGCCTGGATTTTCGTCTGTGCTTCTATTCAACACGGAATCATTTCACTGCATCGAGGCCTTCTAGTCCACACCTTCGTTCTCTGCTCTTCTTTGCCACCAATGATAAGTATGCAAGGAGTTCCTATGATATCTCTTTTATTTTTCACAACTTTAGATGTCTTAAAGTGCTGGACTTGGAATGCATCAATATGGGTCCTTCATTTCCCAGTGGAATAGAAGTAATGGTGCAGCTGAGATATCTTGCAGTTTCTGGGGATGTAAAATCAGTTCCATCATCAATTGTCAAACTCTTGAACTTGGAAACATTTGTCGTCAAAGGGCTGAAGGGTAAAATCAACTTACCACATGCAATTTGGTGCTTGAAAAGGTTGAGACATGTTCATGTCAGTGATGTTGCTCTCATTAGCTGGGAAGGTGATGAGTTTGGAAATTTCTCTCAACTAGATTACTTGTTTAGCCTTTCCTCACTCATTCTGTGGCATGGGGAACGGACAAACAATATGCTAAAGAAGTTTCCAAATCTCCGAAAGTTAGGGTGCATATTATTGCAATCGCCTGATTTCTCTGGATGCAACCTTTTGCCAAGATTAGATGTTCTGACTCGACTAGAATCACTGAAGATGGCATACTATGGTAGATCTATTCCTGGTGCCGAATTGGTTTTGCCTTTGAGTCTGAAAAAGTTGACCCTGTCAAACTTCCGCTTGCCATGGAGTGAAATCTCAGTGATTGGAAGATTGCAAAACCTTGAGGTACTGAAATTACTTTCCAAGTCCTATGAAGGAGAAAAATGGGACGTGGAGGAAGAAGAGTTTTGTAACCTCAAGTTTCTAAAACTGGACACTTTGGACATTGTCAAATGGAATGTCTCTAGTGATAATCTTCCCAAACTTGAGCAGTTAGTATTGCGAAACTGTAGGAACCTACAGGAGATTCCATCATCATTTGAAGAATTTTCTACCTTGCAGAAGATTGAAGTTCAGTGGTGTGGAAAATATGCTGAAGAGTCAGCCAGAAGAATGCGGGAAGGCGCAGATGAAAATCTGAAGATCATTATCACTTCAGATTTGGATTTTAGCTCAACATTGCAAGTGTGAATCAACCGGTTCCAAATGTTCTTCATATATACATTGTTGTTTTGTAAATTACTTGAATGCATCATTCTTTTCCAGAACTTGGAAACTGTAACTTTTCTCAAACTTCAATCTTTGTGCGCATCTTCTCTGGAAATATGCAGTGGGAAAGTGCAAATAAGGCTTACTTAGCATTTCTGAATCTGACTTGACATGGTTGCCTTCTTCTTTTAAATGTATCCTTAACTGATAAAACGACCTTAGAGATTAATTAAAGAGGTAAAACTTGGCTGGTTCCTCTTTCTATATGCATTCTAAAGTACGGTCATCATCAGATCTTGGAGCAACGCCCGATTTCAGAATAAAGCACCCTGAACTTACTCCTATGTTATAAGATTTTGCGGAAATTAACACCTTCCCTCATGGAGAGCCTTCACGAGAATTCTAATTGGCAATAAAGTCTACTTAAAAGAGCTTAAGCAGAGCCAACTATAAGAGCTTGTACTTTTTTCTTGATGAGACACCACTGATGTTAGATGTATATTTCTATACATTATAGGAAATTTTTGTGCATTTCTATAGCATTTATTTAAGTTTGTTCAAGGATTGACTTTTGTTGATCACTTGAATATTCGTATGAGTGTACTAGCATCTCCTTTCATATGTAGTGTTTCTTTCTATGGCTTTTCAAATTTTTTGGCTTCGAACTCTGTCGTTATTATGTTTTAGATTGATTAGCCTATGCTCTTACCATATTTATCAAATTTTTATCTTTTCAAAATATCTCCAAAAGGAAATCAGAAGCAGGTGTATAAATAAATTGCTGAAAATTTCCAAGTTTCAAGCATGCTTTCCCTGTCATAATCAAATCTTTAACCTGATTTCCTGTAGACACTTTTTTTAAATTTCATTTGTAAGTTCTGTGATTTTTTCCTACTGACATCAACAACGATCATGCAGAAAAGAGAACACCAACACAAAGCTTCAAAGAATTTGGGAGAAAAAGAAAAAGGAACAATGTCAAATCCATCGAATATCTTTTACGTACATAATAAAGAGGACGCAAGTGAAACCTCGTCCGTCATAACTCTGCACAGCAGCAACAACATTAAGATACGTAAACCTGAAGTCCATTAAACAGAATACAACAGCCCAAGAAACCGAAAGAGATAGAGCCATGAACTGAGATTGGGATTCCAAGAGAAAGCATTCATGAAGAAGCCTTCCTTGATTTGCATCTCAATTTAATTGGCCAAAAGATTTCTGGCCTTATTTCTATTTAGTTTGCGGGGAAAATACTCATAACTGACAGTGATATATGGAAATTTTCAAATGAGCAAGAGAAGCTTGCTTTTATTTCTAATGCAGAAAGAAAGTCGAACTGTGGAGGAACTTCTTATCGTCTACCCGATCGAGGAATATTATCCTGGGGAACCAGAGCAGGAGTCAATCTTAAAACGAAAGCAAAAATGGGTCAATGGAAAGAATGACAGGGGAAAAGGTATGAGAGATTGAAATGCAATGTTTCTACTAACCTGCAAATTGATTAAGGTGAATTGAATTCACTGTCCTGGTCGGTAAATGGATAGCTGGAGTTGGGAACTCTTGCCATTGTTCTCCTGGGCTTGGACTTGAAGCATTACCTTGAAAAGCTTCCGGGCAGAGTTAGCCACCTCCGAGTTGCAGCAGTAGATGTCAATCAGCTTGAGCGTGGATATGTTCACAAGGCCCGATGGGATTTCTTCAAGATTGGTGCAATGCCTAATGTAAAGGAGCGTCAATAGTGGAAAATGAGCTTTTGAAGCCTTCCAGGTCATGAGATCTGTATTTTCAATGTGCAATACTTTGAGAGCAATAAAACAGCCAGCAGTTTCTGTGTCCCAATGTACTCCCAGGAATGCGTCCTCTTTCAATTTCAGGACCTCAAGCTTCTTCAGCTTCGTCAATGTGGACATCCACTTCCAAGTAAGAGCTATATTTTGGAGAGTCAGCCTTATAAGCTTGCTCGGAAAACTAGTATGGTCAGGGAGGGATTTTACTGGAACAGCTGTACTGGCATTCAACAGCTTCGGGTTTTCAAGGAATTTAAGTTCTGAAAAAGAACCGAAAATGACGCCCATATGAGAACCTAATTCTCCACAGATACCTCGTTTCTTCAGCTGCTGAGCCCTTTTAAAGACTTCTGGAGTGCAACATTCCAGTGCGATTGTGGAGAGAGTTTGCAGGTTTCGATTCATTTGAACAACTTCTTTACTCTTCACAAAACTTGTGGATGCATTGATCTCAAGATGCCTTAATTGCAAGCTTTTTTGGATCAGACCGGACTGGCCAGTCCGATCTATCAAATCAAGAATCTATCACTTGACCGATCCGGTTCAAGGGTAAAAACCATTTTTATAGGAAACCGGAGTAATTCAAGAGAAACTTTTGGGATCGAACGGTTCAATCGGTGAACCGGTGGACCGGGCAGTTTCCACTCAAAAAATTTTTGGGACTAAATTGTTAAAATTAAAAAGTTAATACATTGAATTGATAAATAAATAAAATCAATTTCTACTCTTTCGACCTAGCTTCTCTTTTTCCCTCATTGTTCTCACTTCTTTGCATCTCTTCCCATTCAGACTTCAGAGTTCCAAGAAAAAAATTGTTCTCTTCTTCCCGTTCAAACTTCAAGAGTTCAAAGAAAAAAAAATTGTTCTCTTCTTCCCATTCAAACTTCAAACCAGAAAAGAGTGAAGCTACTGTCGAAAAACAGAAGGTTGAAGCTGTTGCTCTCTTCTCTCGAAAATTCTCTATTGCATTGTCCAGTCGGGGATTAAGGTACAATAACTAGCAACGATAGCTCTTCTTTTCACTTGGTGACGTGGCTCTTCTTTTCTCTTAAGATAGCAGCTCTTCAGACGGTAGCAACCGAACCGGATGGCAGCTAGTTGTGCGACTACTGCTCTGCGCAGCTGGTCCTTTTCTCTTTTTCCAACTCCAGTAAAAAAAAGTCCATCTACAACAAAGCCATCTTCCATTAAATTTTTGTGTTCTCTGCCATAAGAATGTTTGCAAAATTTTATTAGGAACTTAAAAAGGGAAGATTCAGTATTCAATTGAGAAAAATGTTGTTAATTGGCTCCTTTCTTTTATCAGTATACATATTTTTTTGTTGTCTCCGTTTAAATTGCTAAGGGCCTGAGGCTAAATTAATAATTAGTAGTTGAAGTAGTTTCGGAAATGTCGATTTCTTTGCACTCCATTTTGCTCTATTTTTTCTTAATTTTATTCCGATCCATTTTGAAGTTTTGAATGGAATTTCAATCTAGTAATGTCTCTGCTCAGTGAATTTTCTTGTATCTGCTTGTAATTTTGTAAAAAAAAGAAAATTCTTTCATAGATCATTGGAAATGAAATCATCAATGAAAGACGAAATCATGACAGATTTATTTTTATAAATACTTTATATTTATAGGTATTTATAGTTAGTTATAAACTAATCCTAAATTGTCCGAGTCTATCTTGGCTAGAGGAGTTTTGAGAGGTCGTGGTGGCTTTAGAAGACCCTTCTTTTCCATAACCACCAGTATCTCTGCCCACCAGGTCGTTAGGGGAGTTGTTACTAGGTCTAGAATGGACTTCCTTTTCTTATCTGAAGATCCCCCCTTTGAATGAGGGTCTTTCCTGTCTCTTTTTAATGATTGTGGGCTTTTTGGACCCCCCTTATTCTCTTTCTCAATGCCTGAGGTAAAACCAGGAATCTTCTTATAGACTGCCTTCCCTTCAGCCTGTATTAACTTCTCAAGGAGTGTTTGTAGCTCCTTGATGGTCTTTATTGGCTCTTCCGCCAGCCTGATAGCTACATACCCCCTTTGTAATCCTTGCTTGAAGATGGTGACGTAGATAGCATCATTCTTTTGTTCAATTTCCACTTCCTCGTCGTTGAAACGACTGTAGTAGCTCCTGCTAAACTTTTGTTTGATGTTAAATAGATCATTGATGTCCTTTTCACACCTTTTGCTGCTTTGTTAAATAGATTGAGATACATGACTCTGGAATGCCATTGAAAAAAAATTGTGCCTTCTTTGTCAACATGGATCGAAAAGCTCAGCATTTGACATGATCCGGGTACTCAAACAATTCCATGTTGGAAACGTATTCATCTATTTGTTGCAATGGTTCCCTTGTGTCGTAATATTTTACCTCCACTTGAAGGGCTTTGAATCCTGGTGGCATTCGAGCTGTCCTAATGCTTTGGACAAATGGCGAAGGCTCTGATAGGTTCACACTGCTTTCTATCTCTTGATTTTATTTCTCTCCTAATTGACTAGGATAGCTGGGCTCCTCAGTGGGTTCAGAGCTGCCCCTTGAGAGTCACTGTCTGTCCTTTTGATCAGGCTTCGTCGAGAGGGTATCCTTCCTCCAAGAGGAGTTCTCAATGAGCTCTCCTAATCTTTAGGACCGATTTCTAGTCCTTGACCTCTTGATATGGCAGCTCGGTTGAGTCTGTCCTGTAGGTCATAACCCCTCCCATTGCTCAGGGTTTCTCTGAAATTGGCCACACATGGAACTTTCCCGTCGTGTGATCTTTCCTATACCTAACGTGTCTCCTGACATTCCTCATTGGGCTGGAGGTCATTCCTTGTTTTTGAAGGCAAGGACTGATCAGGCTATGTGCAGCCCCTTTTTTCTCGAGATTGTTGTGTCTCCTCTAAAATGGTACAAGTGTGCGTCCTGTTGACGTGTAATCTCTACTCTTTGAGATTCCCTCTAGGATAGCCACCATGCATTCAATGAGGTTAGTTGGCATATATACCTGACTCCCTACTAATCTTTATGGTCTAGGGTTGTTGCCATTGTTGGCCTGGTCAGGGTGCCTCTATCCACCCCTCTCATGCATGGGTGAAGGGTTCACCTGGACTCTTTGGGAAGGCCCAAAACAAGACAGTCTAGGCGGTTCTTGTTGATCAACTAGCTTAGTATTATTGTTATTGTCCTCCATTGGAGCCGGGCCTTCTGGCACTGCTTCTTCAATGCGTAATTGAGTTCTGTCAGGCGGTCTACCATAATCTGGTGGCTGGACAAGTGTTGTTTGTGATTGAGTCATCACGATTCTTATTTATGTGATTTCATGTATAGGGAAGAGAGCTAGGTTTTTTAGTGTTGCTTCCCACAGACGATGCCAAAAGTGATGGAGCTCGAAAAAAGCCTCTAGGTCACCCTGAACCGTGACGACATCGGTGATTGCAACCTAAGAAGAAAAGGATTAGGTCACTAGGGAATAACTCTGATGCCTAAGTCAATATTCTGAGAGAGTAATCTTGAGTAAATTAGCCTAATCTATTGTGACTTGTCAGTAGACTGTGTGTGATTTGATAATATATCCAATTTAAGTAAGTTACCTCTCTGATCAGGGCTATTCAATTACGTGATAGTAAACAATTAGGATAACTTTGAGATCGTATCATATCCCACTAATTGCTCCTAGAATTGTTAAGTTTCCCTAAGTTGGGATACCTTTCCATTCATGTCTCTTGTATAGAGGTACAAGCTCCCTAACGACCTTTAAACCAATTTCACGTCCTGCCCATGAATACCGAAGATCTCAACTCTCTCTTCTGGGAGGTCCGATTAGTGATTATAGGCTTTTGGAGTGTGTTTGGAGTTGCACACATTTTGTCATGGCATGGAAGGTGTATGAGACAAGTTGGAGCTCACCGGGTCAAAGGTCGTGATCTAGTAAAACCTCTCCAAAGCTCATTTTGGAGGTCAGTGGCCTAGCAGGTCGATGGTAGGAGGTTGCTGCCCACCTTTCCCCATTGACTTGTGAGTCTAACTTTCAAGTATTAGGGTCGATACTTGAGCCCATTTGGGTCTTTTAGCCGGGCCATGCCCGTTTCTCCCATCACTTATGATTATTGTTTATTTTTTGCTACTTGGGATGAAAGTGCCCATTTTGTGTCATCATTCTCATTTAGTTCAAAACATGATTAAGGATTTGTTTGGTATGTTAAAGGAAGAGGAATGACTCAATTTACTTCTTTTGATGGAAGTAATCATATTTACTTGAGAAAACATCTAGGACCCATGTTATAAATTTTTTTTTAAAAAAAAAAATTAGATGATCAAAAAAAAAAAAAAGGCCTAAAATTATTGAAATAAAAGTAGATGAGGACCAAAAAAAATTTATTATGAACCAAACTTTAAAAAATAATTAAAAGTGGAAGACTAACAGATTGGCTCTATTTGGACAGAAGCTCAACTCTTGAAAAATGAAAAATGATTTAAAAACTAAGTAAATTTCAGATTTTAAGAAATAAAACATTTATTTGGATTGATTTTTATGGTTCTAATTCTCATATAATTAAGTTACAAAAATACAATTACTATTTATGATATTCACAAAACTTCCTACCAACCACAATCATTGTCACCGGAAAATTAACTTTTGGAGGCAAACACTGAATAGAAGGAGAAAAACCATGAGCTAAGGATGGAGAGAGGTGACGAGGGGCCATGACTATGAGATAATTGTTTCAAGTATACAGTTGATTAGTGCCCTTCCTCTGTGGGTTTTTCATTAGGAGTAAGAATAGGCCAACCAAAGAGAGGTGACGAAGGGCCATGACTATAAGACAATTGTCTCAAGTATACAGCTGACTGGCCCTTCCTTTGTTTGTTTGTTATTTGGGGTGAGAATAGGTTAGGAGGCCTATGGCTTGGCCTGTTCAGGCATATTCCAAGGCTCAAGCTCTTCCTTGGCCTATTTAGTATGAAAGACCACGCCTAGGCCTTATGGCTGGCCTGTTAAACTTGTCAGGTCGACCTGTGCATGTTTCAATTTTTTATATATATAAATTATTGTAAAATCTATAAAATTATATATCTGTGATTTGAACTTATAACATATAATTATATTGCATTAACATTTTCTAACTTATTACTATTACCTTGCATATATATTTATTATAATTAAGTGTTAGGATGGTTACATAAAAAACAAAAAGGTATTTTTGCATTGTTAAAATAATATTTTTTTAACTGCTTATTTAATTGTACAATGATTTAATAATTTATTTGATTTTATTGTTAAAGGGGTTCATATAAGTAAAAGAAACTATATTTAATATTTAAGTATTTATAACAAGTAGCTAGTATCTAAATTACCTATGATGGCAATTTAAATTATTGTTATGTTGTTTTATGGTTATACAAATTAAATTATGCTGCATTTAATAACTTATTTTGAATAAGGTATATTGAGTGATTATAGTTAAATTACCTTATAATTAATTGTTTTTTTCTTACATAAAATGATCAAATATTCTTATATTTTATGTTTCTATCTCAATTCGAAATTGAATGTTCCATTTAGATTTGATTATAAATTAGAGTTATATTTCACTTTTAAGTAAATTACTAACTTATTCTTTTTATTAATGTTATTAGTTTGGCAAGTGGATGTAAATCCTTAAATTTTAATGGATTTTATAATAAAATATTTATACATTCAATTTCAAACGACTAAAAAATATATTGAAATTAAAATAAATTTTTTTATTAAAAAATGTAGGCTTTATAAAGAGGCTTCAAGCCAAATCAAGCTTTTGAACCAGAAAGACTCATGCCCAAAAGTTTACCTATCATAGGCCACAGGCCTAGTGCTTATTTAACAAGTCTGACCTGTTAACACAGAAGCCTGGCCTGACCTAGCCTTTTTCCATCCCTGTTTGTCACCTAATCCTTTTTAATACCTCTAATTACACCAAAAGGAAGACAAACTCTCAAGCCATTCATTAAACCATTACTATTGAAGAGAACCAAAAGTCGTTAGACAAGAAAACAAATGATGCCAGAATAATATAAAAAAGAATGACTAAATAAAAGAAAAGTTGGAAAAATTGAGAAAACACATAAGTTTTCGGAAAAACGACCAAAGTCAAAAATTTT
This sequence comes from Parsonsia alboflavescens, assembly GCA_028571225.1. Classification (NCBI taxonomy): domain Eukaryota; kingdom Viridiplantae; phylum Streptophyta; class Magnoliopsida; order Gentianales; family Apocynaceae; genus Parsonsia; species Parsonsia alboflavescens. The sequence continues at coordinate 14,086 of JAOXNR010012373.1, forward strand.
CAATTAATCGAAAGCTGCCGAAAACAATGAGAAATGAAATATTTAAAGCTTAAGCAAAACCTAAACCTAATCGAAACTTAAAAATTATGAAATTAGAAAAATACCTCGAAAAACAAAATATTACGAAGTTGCCCCTAAAAATAAGAAAATTACGACAATACCACTGAAAACAAAAAAATGCCCAAAACACCATCAAGACAACTCCGGATGGCCGAAAAACTCCTTGCATCATAGCAAAGTAGTGACTTTTGTTCGTTGGCCCGTTCCAGGTCACCCGATCAAATTTGAGATCAGACCAGTCACCTCGAGAATCGTGTCCGGCATCATCCTCCCTGTTGGGAGAAGATTCACCCTCAAATCTGACTAGTCCTCACTAGCTATAACTTCAGCAAAATCTTCCTCGTCCTCGGATTGGTAAGGTGACAAGTCAACTACATTGAAAGTGCCCGACACATTGTAATTGCCTGGCAAATCAATCTTGTAGGGATTGTCATTAATCCGTTCCAATACCTTGAATGGCCCATCAGCGTGTGGCTGCAATTTCCCAAATCTGCCTGTCTGAAATCTCTCCTTCCTCAGCCGAATCCACACCAGATCGCCCTCCTTGAACACTATCTTTTTCCGATGCTTGTCGAACCTTTTCTTGTATTGTAAGTTCTACTGATTAATCTGTTCATGGACTTGGAAGTGCAACTCCTTAATCTGCTTAGCATGATCCTCTGCATCTGAACTGAATTGGCGATAGACTGGCAATGGATTGAGGTCTAATGGGGTAGCTGGATTGCATTCGTAAACAATCTCGAACGGACTCTTCCCCGTCGTTCGATTCACTGAACGATTGTACGAAAATTCGACTTGTGGGTGCACCAAGTCCCATTGTCGTGGCTTGTCTCCGAGTAAACTTCACAGCAGATTTCCCAAGCTTCTATTCACCACTTCCGTTTGTCCATCCATCTGCAGGTGATGAGAAGAGCTGAACTGCAATTTGGTGCCTAAATGCCGCCAAAAAGTTAGCAAAAAATGACTAACGAATTTCACATCTCTATCGGAAGTGATCGACTTGGGGACTCCATGTAATTTGACAATCTCCTGCAAGAACAACCTAGCTACCTGTGAAGCATCAAACCTTTTGTTGCAGGGAACAAAACGTGTCATCTTTGAAAATCTATCTACCACTACCATAATCGAATCCTTGTTCCTTTGCTTCCTTGGCAGCCCCAAACCAAAGTCTACACTAATGTCTTCCCAAGGTGCCAACGAAACAGGTAATGGCAAATACGATCTAGCATTGCTACTTTTAGTCTTAGCAATATGACAGATTTTGCACAACTGAACACATCGAATCACGTCCCTCTCCATCCTAGGCCAGTAAAAGTATTCCCGCACCAATGCTAACGTCTTGTCAATTCCAAAATGTTTGGCTAACCATCCGGCATCTACAATGGCTGCCCTCAACGAACAATCAGGAACACATAACCAATTCCCCCGAAAAAGAAACCTGTGTTGAATCATGAGCAATTGCTATGGTCCCATCTGACATTTCTCCTAACAACCCCGAACTCTGGATCATCTCGATACAAGTCAGAGAACGAATCAAATCCTATTACCTGTACCTACATTGTGTTCAACAAGGTATGCCTCCTGCTCAATGCATCTGCCACTTGATTCAGTAAGCTAGCCTTGTGTTGAATGGAGAAACTAAAAGCTTGTAGAAACTCCACCCACTTTGCTTGCCTTGCATTCAACTTGAGCTGTCCATTTATAAACTTCAATGCCTCATGATCAGAAAACAAGACAAACTCCTTGGATACTAGATAATGCCTCCAATTCTCCAACTCCACACATTTGCATAAAACTCCTTATCATATGTTGAATACTGTTGCTTGGCCGCATTAAGCTTCTCACTAAAGAAAGCTATCGGGCTGCCTTGCTAACTCAACACTCCTCCAATTCCCACTCCTAAAGCATCACAATGTACTTCAAAAATTTTGGAAAAGTCTGGTAATACTAAAACAGAAGCTTCGGTTACCTTTTGTTTCAGTAATTTGAAAGCCGAATCTGGTCAGCAATCCACAAGAATCGACTTTCCTTCAAACAGTCTATCAATGGCGCAATAATGGAACTGAAACCTTAGATAAACTACTTGTAAAAGGACACCAGTCCATGGAAACTTTGAACATCAAACATCATCTTCGGTGTCTCCCAATTTAGAATCGCCTTCACCTTTGCGAGATCCATCCGAATTCCCTGACCCGATACAACATACCCCAAAAACATCACTTGATCTGTCAAAAAGTGATAGTTCTGTTTTTCAGTCAAATCTCTAAGATCGAAAATCCTCTCCATCGTATGTAACCAATCTAGAAATTCATCAGGATGCACCCTACCTTCAAAATCAGGAATCTTGATTTTCATGTCGGAATTCTTTAAAGAAGATGGTTGTCGGCCACATCGTTCCGGTCGGTTTTGTTGCCCTCGGTTCAACGCCGCAAATAGATTGTCCTTTCCTCCTCATTGTTGGATTCACCTTCTCTGTTCTCCGTTTTCGTTTTCGACTTGCTGTAGGTCTCGTTGATGAGGTTGTTCTGACGCAGACGGAAACAAAATTGGCCCGACTTGATGAGATTTAGATATCTCAAGTTTCGAAGATTCAACAAAACCTGAGGGTTCGTTCTTGTTCAGAAACTTGCAAAACAAGAAACGGGAAAAAAAAAAACCTTGATTCAAAATTCCTCCTAATCAAACTTCAACGCAAATAGTTAGAAGACGAAAAATAAATCAAGTGAAGAACAATTTTCGAAGCAGTCGAAAATCAGGTAAGCTAAAAATTGGCAACTTTTAATTGATAAAAAAACTGCTGAAAAACAATCAACAAAACAATTCTTAAAGCCAAAAACAAACCCTAACCCTAATCGGAAACAAAAAGTAAAGAAATTGCTAAAATACCCTTAGAAAACAGTAAATTATGAAACCGTCACTTAAAAATTAAAAAATTACGACAATGTCATTGAAAACAGAAAAATGCCCACAACTATATCCATATGACTCCGGATGGTCGAAAAACGCCTTGCACCACAGCATAGCAGTGACTTTCGTTCGTTGGGCCGTTCCGGGTCACCCAGTCAAATTTGAGCCCGATCTGAGCTCGTTCCAATCACCTTGGGAATCGTGCCCGGCATCTATTCGACACTTTAAGCAGCTCACGTCCTCTTCTTCAAACGTTTTGAGTATCGTGGAGCTAATGGTGGAACCGAAACTTGCTAAACTGAAACATGCCCCACATCCGAACTACCTTGATCTGCAACCAGCTCTGCGTCACTATTCGTCTTCCTCAAGAACGACTCTACGTCCCCTTCCAGCACGATGTCGTCCATGACCAACACGATTCTGTTCAATCATTGGTGAAGGCAACCTAGTGCTTTGCTACCAACAGATGCAAGAACAATGTCGAAAAGAATGAATAAATAGAAAAAAAGTTGAAAAAATTGCGTAAACACACAAGTTTTCGGAAAAATGACCAAAGTCAAAATTTTTCAATTAATCAAAAGCTGCCAAAAACAATCAGAAACGAAATATTTAAAGCCCTAAGCAAAACCTAAACCTAATCGGAACTTAAAAATAATGAAATTAAAAAAATACCCTTAAAAATAGAAAATTATGAAGTTGCCCCTAAAAATAAGAAAATTAGGACAATGCCATTGAAAACAAAAAAATACCCAAAACACCATCAAGACGACTCTGGATGGGTGAAAAAGGCCTTGCATCATAGCATAACAGTGACTTTTGTTAGTTTCCCATTCCAGGTCACCCGATCAAATTTGAGCCCAATCCGAACTTGGATCAATTAACTCGAGAATTGTGCCCGACATCAACAAACAGATCGAATTCCAAGGGGAAGTTGGGATCGATGATTCTTGATGAATCCCTAGTGACGAAATTTGATATATACAACGGAAAGATTTAACAATAGTCAATTTAAGTCTATTTCCAATTTTTTCTAAAAATTGAAGATGGTCAAGGGTTGACCAAATGAATTTTCACCCAATATTCAGTTTTTATTTTTTGAAAACTGGACATTTACCGCTGTCCAAATGCAACCATTATTTTTAATTATTACTATATATTTTACTAGATGCTACTCCCTTGATAGAAGTATCACAGTTTTAAATTAATAGCGATTAAATTAAGAAAGATGTTGTTTTCCTTTATATGAAATTAAATATCTTATTTTGATTTGTACAAACTTTTAAAAAAAATTAGATTATTTAGATCATTTTACACTTAAACTCCAACTGAAATAAAATATTGATTTGCAGACAAATTAAACTCCAAATGAAGAGAGAAAATAAATTAAATTTAACCGAAGCTGTCGGCGTGGTTTCCTTCCGTCTTCCTTCAATCCTTTCCCGTCCGAAACCATATAAAGCCCAACAAAAGAATCCGACATCGTGTTTGTTGCGTGTGCATGGGGACGGACGGCCCACTAGAGTGGTCCCCCACTCGCTTTCATAATTGCAAGTAAAAGAAATTAGAAAATGACTTCACTTTGACAACTCCAGTCAGTCAACTCCACCTGTTCTCATTCTCAGAAGAAACCTAACCTCCTTCCCTTCTCTGACTTGCTATTTGAAATAGAGAATGATCTTTCCTTCCCGCAACCTTGCTTGAAGAATTTACCTTTGAGAGGAGATGTCAGGCGTTCCAGATGCAGCAGTTGGTTTTCTTTTGGAAAACCTTAGGGATTTCGTGCGCTTCAATGCAGAGTTGATCGTTGGAGCTGAGGATAGCGCTAATTCTCTGTGCGATGAGCTTGAATTGCTCAAAAGTTATCTCAAGAAGTGCACTGAAGAGTATAGTGACAATGATTTTCTGGATAAATTGGCCAAAGATGTCCGGAAATTGGTTTACAGAGCTGAGGATGCCATTGAAACTTACATCGCGAAAGCATCAAGGCACAAATCCACAGGTAGGGTAAAGGGTGCCCTTTTGGCAATTGACCATGCTATGGAGCTTCGAGATATTGGCAAGGAGCTGGAAACCATCAAGCAGGAGGCGCAGAAACTTTATAACACCAAAATCAGCCTCGGCTTTCATGCCATGAACGTTGACAGGGAAAATCAGCATAGAGTCAAAAAGGTAAAAACTTCCCTTCTAAATTTCTCATCTGATAAACAGTTTTTTTTTTTTTTTTTTTTTTTTGCCCTTTAATCAAGCTTTGATGGGATCCCTGTGTTAGTATAACCATTTTCTTCCCTCCATAGATTCTAACAGTTTCCTTATATGAAGATTGATGTTCGATGTGGTCTAACCTTTGGGTGTAAGAAATTTTTTGAATATAGAGATCAAAGTTGTTTCCTTTTTTTTTTCCCTCCTTAATTTTAAGAAAGTGTGATCATAAATATGTTTCCTCTTTTGGTTTAATTGCATAAAGATTCAAGTTGGGACTTTAAGATATTCTTTATTTTTTCCATTTCTTTTTTAGGAAAGGAGATTTAAAATATTGGAATGAATGTGTTCTTTTCTTTTTCTTTTGAATGTTATAATGAAGGTCGTATGCTACCCCAATTTCCATTTTGGTCACTATACATGATTTAGTTAAGTACATCCTTTAGAAAATGCAGTTGAAAAAAGACTTCTGAACAGAAGTGAATATTTGTTTAAGTGTTATATATGGAAATAGGATTGATTATCTACTTTCTGGTTCTAAATGTATTTACCATTTAACAATGATCCACACAGTTCCTCAAACATGTTCGTGTTATGAGCTATGTTGGAGAAATCTGGAAACTGTCAAGAGAAGGAATTGGATGTATAATAGTCTCTCAGTCTGTCATAGGCCTATTTCATGTTTTCTTCTTTTGCATAGTGAGAAAAGTTAGTTAATTTAATTAGTGCAACAATTATTGTTTATTTATTATTTTACTTATTTATCCTCCATTCAATAGTTTGTCAGTTTTGAAAAGCTTTTAATATTCATTGAACTTTGGTCCTACTGAAAAGAGGAAAAAAAAATTAACTGGAGCAAAGAGAAAACGGTTTATTTGAACTTATTGGAAATGAAAAGAGTTTGGAAGACAAAGAAAAAAGTTAGATTTAATAGAAAGCTGAAAACTTTGACCATTCATATTCTTCAACCTTATCAGCGGATATATAGGTAATGTTCTGATTCTTGAACTCCAAGTTTTGTTGAATGCATGATACTTGTTTTGGCATCTTTTCTTTAATGGTCCTTAAGTTGCTTCTCTTGTTGACTGGTGAGATTTTGGCCATCCTTCTGTTTTTCAAATCCATCCTCTACACATTCCAATACATCTTGTGATCTGAAAATTGTTTTCATTTGGACACATGAAAGATCAACGATCACTTGAGAAAATAGTAATTGCAGGATTATCATTGTTCTGGCTAGATATAGGACTATGATTGTAGATCTGATACCAAATCTGCTGGAGAAATCTGGAAACTCTCAAGAGAAGGAATTATGTATTTTTTAATCTTATTGATTCATTGAGTCTAATTTATAGACCTAAAAAGATTTGTTCACAAAATACACGTTGAAAAAACTATAGAAAGTTGAAAAATCTAATGACTTTCAACCTTACCAGGAGATCAAACAAGCTTGGCTGAAAATGCGACATAACTTAGATTTTCAGTGAAGTTTCAAGTTCAAATTTAGAAGGTCCAAACTTATATTAACTTCTTCTTTTCCATTTGCTTTGTAGCCTAATGAAGCCAAGTTATGAATCATGAACTGCAATAATGTTTTTTACCAATTTCTAATTGCTTCAAATATTTGTACTTTAGTTAAATGGAGCATTTATGCTTTTAGTTTCCTGATATATTGAACTCTGTGAATTTTCTCCAATAAATTCCATCTCATTTTATCTTCAACTCAGCATTCCTGCAGTTCACTCATTCTCTAATTATCTCTTAGCAAATTCCATGGTTGTATTCTACCCTCATGTGGTTCACGCAGTTAAGTAAATCCTTCCAAATTTACATACATCTCTTATTTTTCATGCAAGCAGCCTCCAGTGAATGATGATGATGATATGGTTGGATTTAAGGATGCAATGGATGATGTAATCAAACGTCTCAATGAAGGACCAGATGATATGCAAATTGTCTCAATTTTTGGAATGCTTGGGTTAGGGAAGACTACACTGGCAAGAAAAGTGTTCAAGCATCCAACTGTAGAATATCAATTCTACATTCGGGCATTTATAGAAGTTTCACAAGATTACATTCCAAAGGAAGTGTTCCTCAAAATGTTACGTGCGTTTGACATTGTTATTGTTGATACGCATTTGATGTCTGAAAATGAATTGGCACGACAAATAAAAAATTATCTGGCAACCCGAAACTTTTTGATAGTATTGGATGATGTTTGGACTCCAGCTGCATGGAATGATCTCAAAAGATGTTTTCCAAACAACCAGAAACGCAGTCGAATCTTGATAACTACTCGACAAAAGAATCTGGCGGAATATGCTAGGCAAGGATCTGAACCTTATAAATTGAGGTTTCTTACAACTGAAGAGAGCCGAGAGTTGCTGCGGAAAAAGGCTTTTGGCAACGAAAATTTCCCATCAGACCTGGAAGTGCATGAGATTGCCATTCTGGATAGATGCGATGGGCTACCACTTGCTATTGTCGTTGTTGCAGGTATCCTCATAAATCATCGTAAAGAAAGTTACTGGTGGAAGAAGGTGGCTCAGAATATGCATACTTATAATATTGCAGAAACGGAGCAGGCCAATCCTGTAATACAATTGAGCTTCAAGAACTTGCCTTATCGCTTGAAGCCATGTTTTCTTTACCTGGGTGTTTTCCGTGAGGACTTTGAGATTCCTGCGAAGACATTGTTGCAATTGTGGGTATCAGAAGGATTTGTGCCACAAGCAAATGGAAAGGAAACCTCAGAAGATATCTCAGAGGATTACTTGGAGGAACTGCTTGACAGGAGTCTAGTGATGGTGGAGAAAAGAAGGTTAAATGGTCGGATTAAAACAATTCGGATTCATGACACATTGCGTGAATTTTGTAAGGCGCAGGGTGTCAAGGAGGAGCTTTTTCGAGAAATAAATAACTATGAACAGGGTGGGAACATTGTTGCAGATGATGACCGTCGCCTTTGCATTAATTCCAATGTTCTGGCATATATCAAAAGTAAACCATCAGGTAAATGTGTTCGCTCATTCTTGAGTTTTGCCAAGGAAGATTTCTTTTTGCCCATAGAAAATATCTTAGGCATCCCCAAAGCCTTTCAATTGCTCAGAGTTCTGGATATCAGATCAATCAAGTTAACTCGGTTTCCTGCTGAACTATATTACTTGTTCCTTCTTAAGTACCTTGCTCTGTGTAGCGAACTGACAATTATTCCTGAAAAGGTGTCAAACCTAAGGTATCTACAGACGTTAATATTTTTTACTACCCATCGTCGCATTGAAATAAAAGCAGATATATGGAAGATGACACAATTGAGGCATTTAGAGACCAATGCATCCACTGTGCTGAAAACTACAAGGGAACCTTTCAACGTGAATGCAAACCTGCAAACACTTTCTTCAATCTCCCATGAAAGTTGTCAGAAAGAAGTCTTTGAAAGGGCTCCACGGCTCAAGAAATTTTGTATTTGTGGTAAATTAGCAGTTGTTTTGGAGCCAACTGGTCAAGGCAATTTGTTCGACAGTCTTTCAAAACTTGAATTCCTTGAAAATCTGAAGCTCATAAATGTTTATACAACTGCTAATTTGCATTCCCTCCCCAATGAGAATTGTTTTCCACGAAAGTTACTGAGGCTGACTCTCCATAATACCATGCTTGATTGGGGACTCATGACTACATTAGGAAAGCTGGATAAACTAGAGGTGTTGAAACTGAAAGATAATGCATTCCTGGGAATATATTGGGACACAGAAAAGGCTGGCTGTTTTCGGGCCCTGAAGGTTTTGCACATTGGAAACACAGATTTAGTTACTTGGAAGGCTTCAGCTAGTAATTTCCCGCAATTGACACACCTTTATCTTCAGCATTGCCCCAAGCTTGAGGCCATCCCATCTGACTTCATAAACATAACCACACTCCAGCTGATTGACATTTACTGCTGCAAAAGTGCGTTGGCTACCTCCTCCAGGAAACTTCAGGTGGCAAAACTTCAATTGCATGCCCCATTGAAGCTGTCCGTTTATCCCCCAGATCAGTGATCGACTCAACAGCCTTCATTTTCTTTGGCAGGTTAGTATAATAATTGCAATTTATTTCTTACCCTCCCTTTTCCTTGATCATCTCTATGCAATTTTATGGGCCAACTTTGACTCTAGGTGTGCTTTACTTATTTAAGGTTAAAAGGCCACATCTCTTTTTGCAGAATCATATCTCTGGCCAAAAGTTTCTGTTTTGAATTTTTAATTCTGCTGAGGTTATAAAAGCAAGATTCCCTTACTCATTTCAAATTTCAATTGCCCAGGTGTTTAATTTGAATGTTTAGTCATTCTCAGTTGTGAGTACTTTCCAGTGAGTCGTTGACGAAAATAAGGCCGCAGGCTTGCTATGGGAAATAAAAGGATTGAGACAAAAATGATGGAGAATTTCTCGAGGTCATGCTTTTGCTTGAAACTCGGAATCCCAATCTGAGTTTCATGGCTTGGATTCTATTTGTTTTTCTTTTTGTGCGTGCTGTGCTGAGTTTTCTTTTTGTGGACTCTAGGCTTATGTTTTGCTGCCTGCAGATGTAGGGGCTAAGTTTCATTTCCATTCTGTATATGTAATTATGTGATAGTGGATAAACCTCAACATTGTTCTTTCCAAATCATCCTCTTCTTCATTGTTCTAAATCATGTTGTTGCAATTATATCTAAATATAAAAGGTCTTTTCGCCAAAATAATTCTACATGTTTAGGGCAAATTATAAAATGAGTCCAAATGTTTTTTTCTTTTTTCCCATCATAATGGTCTCATATGTTTTTACGACCTGTCATAATGGTTCACGAGATCATTTTCCAGCCACTCACATGGCGGAGCTTGTCGTGAGAGGGGCCTGTCGTGAGAGGCACATGGGATGTATTAAAGGGCAAGATGGTCATTTCATGCTACACTTGTGTTACACCAATTGTTTTCATACCAATTTTAAAAAAATAAATAAAAAAACTATTGCCCCGTAATTGGGTTCATCTTCTAGAAATCCAAATTAATTTGTTCAAATTTCATTTCTCCAATTTTCCTATCACGAATTTCACCCCAATTTTCCACTTTGCTCACACAAGATAAACCTTCAAAACAATCCATCATGTATGATTTTGATTTAAACCTTTCAAACCCCAAAATAATATTCAAACCCTAAAATTATATCCTTCCGTCTTAGCAAGATCTTCTTCTTTGTTGAATTCAAGCTAAGCGGTTGGGCTGTGTTTGGAAAGAGATGAGTATAGCTATGCATTTAGGTACTAATTTGATTCTCGAAACTTGTTCTTTTATTTCAATACTTTTAGTCTTGTAAAGGGATGATTCAGAGGATGGGTTGGGATTGTTGAGTCAGGTCGTGTGTGCACTTCAAATATGTTAGTCTATTGTGGGGAAAAGATGCTTTTAAAGTTTTGAATGGATGTGCCGATTACTTCATGGAATAATTAAAATTTTAAATTCATTCTTGTTTACATGTGAGTTTTGTGATCCCGTGAATCCTCCGTAGTGGTTGCCTTGAGCCATTGAACTTGTTTTTCTTTATTATACATTTAGTCAATAAAGGTTTTTTCCCATTCCCCTTTTTCACACCTTAGCAGGTCAAAATTTCACTTTGAAAGTGCATTGTGGATTCCAACTTAAGGGAGAGACATTATCTAAATATGTCGGTGGGAAGACAATAGATTTTAATTACTGTCCAGATGAAATGTACTCATTATGTGTACTAGACTCCATTGCATTTAGGTTAGGTGCCAGAGACCCACTTTTATTGTATTGCTGTAAGGATGGTTTATTGGGTACAAGCTACTATGAATAAAGATTTCTACTGTGTGAAGAGGAATTGAACAAAATAGTCCGCTTTAGAGAAGCTAATGGTTTAGTAGAGCGAGTAATAATGAAACCTAGAAATTTTAGAACTAATTCCCTTTCAAAACTTAGTAATAAGATATCATTTTCATTGGTCAACACTTCTTCATCTAATGCAAGGATCACTAGTGGTGAAGAAATGACTGGTCTTGGTTCTTTGTGGCTTCCTCAGAAGGAGGTTTTGGCTCCTAGAAATCCTAAAATCAAAGATTAAAAAAAAAAAAAAAAAAAGACAACAACAAAAACTTAACCTGGAAATAGTGAACATGCTAAAAACAAAAAAGTTAATAAAAAAAAAAAAAAAAAGAAGGTAAGATAGTAAAAAATTTGATGAAATCCTCCGTGAAGAATCCACTAGACACCAATAGTTTACCCATTGAAATAACCCTTGCAAATTTACCTTCAATAAACTGATACTTTTAAGTCAATTTGGGTCGCTATGGATGATTTGCCATCTCCTAAGAAGGCAAGGAAAAAGCAAGCTAGAAAGAAAACCAAGAGTGTCTCACTGCAAACTGTTGGAGAAAAAGGCAAAGAATCTGAGCAATTCTCTACACACATAAATGGTGATATGTTTGTGGGTGAAAACGGTGACAGATATGAAATGGCAACAGCTACAAGTAAAGAAAGATGGTAAACAAAAGCACGGATGAAGTTTCAGAGAATGAAGATCTAGAAGATTTCTATGATAGTGAATTTGAACAAAGTGGTGATGAAAATATATAAATAAATGTGTGTGTGTGTGTGTGTGTGAAGGAAAGGATGTCAATCCAAGCACTGTAAGGAGATGTTCAGTAAAAAGCAGGCTACCCCTGGCAAGAGATTGATGAGATAGTTTGTGATAGGCAAGAAATTGAGGCTAGTAAAGAATGGAAATGTAGTGGGCTAAACAAGAAAGTAGTTTCTAATAAGGAAAGGGGTAAAGGCAAGGCACAGGATGAGGCTGTGGGCCTTGATGCAATGTTTGATAAAGGCCCACAGGCGTCTACTAATCAGTCTAGTGGAGAGGAAATGGGTAAGGTTGAAAATGGTAGTGAAAGGGCAGTATGACCCTAGAGCATTAAAAAAAGAATACCTAAACAAGTCCATTTGTGATCTTGATGAATGGGATCCAGCTGTGAAGGGCAAAGGTAAGGCTGATTGTGGCAGTGACCAAGATTTGGATTCTGATGAAGACTTTGAACCTAAATCATTGAACACCGATGAAGATAGTAAAAACCAGTCAAGTGTGCCAAGGTTTGAGAGGTACAAGTCAAAGGGGAAATTAAGTGATATAGTGTTTGCATATGTGCAAGAATTCAGCACTAAGGATGACTCAAGGAGGCAATTGTACACCATGGGATAATATAGGGCAGACCAGTAAAATTTGCAAAAAAATGATAACAAAAGGATCCGGGCAGTATGCAAGTCTGATAGTTGTGATTGGGAAGTGTATGCCTTCTACATATGGGATAGAGGCATCCATCAAGTTAGAACCGTTTAGCCAAAACACAATTGTGGTAGAACATTTTACCACAGGCTTGCATCACATAAGTTCATTGCATACAATTTAATGGAATAGTTTAGGACCAATAAATCATTTAATGTTGGGCAGATTCAGGACAAGATTCATAGAGAGCTGAATGCACATGTTTCAAGAAATATGTTGTACAAGGCAAAAGCAACAGCTAGGGAATTAATTGAAGGAAAGTATAAACAGCAGTATAATTAGATTTATAACCATGCAGAGGAGCTCAGAAATACAAATCCGGGTTCAACCATTTGTGTTGATGTGTGTGATGAAGAAATTGGGGAGCCAACCTTTAGAAGATTTTATGTATGTATGGCTGCATTAAGAAGGGGGTTCAAGGCAGGTTGTAGGGAGATCATAGGGTAGGATGGGTGCTTCTTGAAAGAACCCCATCTTGGAGTTATTTTATCTACTGTAGGCCCTGATGCGAATAATGGAGAATACCCTATTGTCTATGCAGTTATAGAGAGTGAGAACAAGGGCACATGGCACTAGTCTTTGAATCTAATGTAACTGGATTTAGAAATTGATGACACTGAAAATTTTGCCATAATATCTAATAGGCAAAAGGTATTTTCTATAACCTTTTTCCTTTTGTACTTATGCAAAAAAGACCGTCTTTGTCTTGTACCGTGCTTGAATCTCATTTGATATAGTTGAAGATTGTCTTTGTCCTCTTCATTTCATCAGTATGCTTCTACTTGCTTGGTTGCTAATTCTTCTAATTATTATTTTTTAGCACCATTTTTTGAATGTAATAGGGACAAGCACTAGATGAAGACATTTCCTAACCTGTTGTACTATGTGAAGATTGAATCTACCTTATTAACTTAAAAAATAATTTTCATAAGAGCTTTATTGGTTCCTTTTATGCTTGGGTCTTGATTTAATATAATTCCATTGTCCAATATGAGCACTACTTTCACTTCTTCTCAATCGTAATGTATTTATCTGCTTGTGTATGTATTATGGTGTGTGCCTAATTTCTTCTTATGAAATTATTACCTGTAGTGGATAACAAGTTACAAGGTTCAACAATTTAGAAACATTTTGTTACACAAGTTATGGTAAAAATGACCTTGTCAAAAGCATAGAGAATTCTCTTTGCTATGAGGTTTACACAACATATGTTTGGAACTTAAGTTTACTTAAGATACCTTCTACTTATCGTATAATCATCACGTGCACACCACTTCTAAACTTATACAAGCCCTTGTTTCCAATTTCAGAACACTAGAACTTTGATTGAATATGTTTTTGTTGTTTTATAGGGTTTGATTCAGGCTGTTTCTGAGGTCATGCCAAGTATGGGCACAGATTTTGTGTAAAGCATTTGCATGCCAATTTTAGAAAATACTTCCCTAGAGAAGCCCTAAGAATTAAGTTATGGAGTTGTGCAAAGGCCAGTTATGAAAACAATTTTAGGGCTGAGATGGAGTCACTGAAGGAGATAAACAAGGGTGCTTGGAAGTGGCTTATTGATAATGACATCCCTAAGCATTGGTGTAGATGTTTCTTTAGATCTACTGTCAAGTGTAACATTTTGTTGAATAACCATTGTGAAAGTTTCAATTGATATACATATTTATGAAGTCAACGATGGCAATATCAAAAGAGTCAAAACTGCATTTGGCAAGTAGATCTATAGAAAATTTTAAAAATTTCAATCTAAACAATTATATTTGGATACCCATTATCTGAAAGAGGATGGAAAGAATTTGGGTCTTTGGTTACATTTTGAAGAATTTTTTGGAATTTTGACATCGATGATTGGCCAAAACTTCAAGAAATTTCATGATTTTTGCACAATTTGCTGAGATGGGTATCCCATCTCTCCTTTTTGTTTTCCATATTAATGGGAAGGTAACCTGTTCATTTTGCTATTCTTTGGAAACTAACATCACAAGAAGTGGAATGGGCAAGAACCACTGTGATTTAAGCCCACTAATTTAATCCATTCAAATACTAATTCAATGGTTCAAATGTTTAAGAAAAGAGAACTTGAATCTTTGCCAAATAATAATTCAATTGTCATTTTGAATTTTTAAAAATTGAATAAAAACTCACCTTTCAAAAGTTTATCATAAACTCAGGCCAAATGCAACATGTAGTAGCTTCTTGTTTACTCCCATATGTCATATTTTGTTAAAAGGTATTTGAGTTCATGTCGGACTTTTTTTCTACTATGCTAATTTTTGTGGAAAAAGATTTTCGATTACTCCAATTTGATTTGTAGTTGTTAGACATTTTCTTGAAGCATGAATGGGTCTTCTCTTCCAAGGTGATCTGAAAACTCACCACTTGACCTAGTCATACATCTCCATGAGGAGATTTCAAAACATAACAATTACATTAGCCATGAACTTACATGAATTTTTAGTTTGACCACTCTACTACTACATCGAACAATTTGATCACTCAACTCACAAGTCATTCATTTTGATAACTTATCTTTGATTACATTGACATTTAAAGTTCTAAACTATGCTCCCTAGAAATTGTTTTAATAGTTAAATTAATTGATTTTATAAGTTAAGTGGTTATATGGTAGTGATTTAAATGGTTAAAATTGAACAATTTACAAGTTGAGTGATTAAATTATCCAAATTGTGAGTTGAGTAATCAAACTAAAAATAGATGTGCAACTTCAAATGTTTATTATGCCGGAGATAAAATAGGTAACATGCAGTTGACACTCAATTGTTCTATTCCCTCCATCCGAAATTAAATATCTCAATTTAATTTTAAAACATTTTATTGGAATAGTTTGACTGAGTTCATTTTTACATAACTATATCAATTTCTTTGTAAAATTTTTACTAATTGAGAAAATGAGACATTCATTTTCAGACAATCCAGATAGAAATAGGAACATTCAAATCTAGATGAAGAGAGTATTATATTTGGCCACAAAGTTATTAGGATTTCATAGCTAAGTTCTTCCTTGAGGTCCTCCCCTTCCCCTAATTCGTTATCTCTCATATTTGTACTATTTAACTTATCTCTTAGTGGCGGATCTAGGCAAAATTTTTTATTTAGTCTTATAACTTTTATTTTTTTGATCATGCAGGTTCAAATCTTATTTTTTGCCATCGGAGGTCCTTTAATTTTATAGGGGGTGACCATCTAGGTCCTGTTCACTTGAAAAATATATATTTTTTATATTTTTTGTTTAAAAATATATTTTATTCTTTTCTTTTATTAGTCAATGGGGATAAATTTGGTATTTCACTATCCACCCAATGTCCTAATTCAAATAAAATACCTGAAAAGGATTTTTTTTTTTTGTTGGAAAATATATTTATTCTTTTCTTTTGTTAGTCAATGAGGATAAAATGGGTATTTCACTATCCACCCAATGACCTAATTCAAATAAAATAATAAATCTCCAAATCCAAATCCATTTTCAACTTCTTCTTCACTCTCCCTCTCTCTCTCTCTCTCTCAATTACCTCCCACCCCATTGTTAACCATGTACCAATATTTTCTACCTGATGAAGGACATTTTTGCCATGGCTTCTGGAGTCCATTTCATGCCGGGGAAAGTTTGCTTGCCATTGCTGAACTACTGAGCACACGAAGTAGTAGAAAATAAGTGAAGAAGGCATAGGGCTTGAGAAGGATGGCTAACTATGGCAACAACTCCATTGCATAGCTCCTGTTACTTTATTCTACCAAATGGAAAGCCAATTTAGTGTTCCAAATTACAATGTACTCCCAATCAAGTCTACAGAATTTTCAAAACTTTTCAGGTGTTTCTTTGCGAATGGAAATTCCAAAGTTTGAATGTCAATGGTACTCTTTATTACATTTTTAAAAAATCACTGTTCAACTTCTTAT
>JAOXNR010012383.1:0-30475 GCA_028571225.1 Parsonsia alboflavescens
ATTAGGCCTCTTAAGCTAGCTTAGAACATAAAGGTAGCAGCTAACAATAAGTGGAAAAGTCCAACTAAAGTCAAGATTACTTGGCTGCCAAAATAGAGGACCAAAACCGAAAATTTCTGGCAGTTTTCACCGATCTGTCCAGCTCGTCCAGCCACACTTCCAAGGCATCAAATGGCTTTATTTCTTGCTTAATCACTCCTCTTTGATGTCCTCTATCATCCATATGTTGAACACTTTCCTTGGTTCAGCCTCCATTGATGGTTGTGCTTCGAACAAAGTTGTAAAGTCAAGCATTTCTTCTCTTCCTTGCGCAAATGTGATTAATGCTTTCCTTAACTTACTTGCTCTAGCTCTTTTGATAGGTCCAGCTGGTATGATTGGCATTGAATCTCCATCAATGCTTGACTCTGGTGTAAGAGCTATGAGCTCGCCAATGACTTATGAACCATCTTCGCGACCTTCTATTGAGCCTCATAGGTTTCGGTGACCTTCTTTTAGAGCTCGTGATGAGTGATTTTAAGGTTTATAACATATGTTAAGCGTCATAGATGTTTGATCGTAGCATTAGATGGTATGTGAGATGGATTGATGATCATTGGTTCGAAGGTCGAGATCCTGTGAGATCTTTTTCAAGCTTGTTAGAGGTTGATGACCTAGGAGGTCAATAGCTCAAGAGGCCGCAGACTCACCTTTAGAGGTGTTGGATCAAATCTTTTATATTCAAATTGATATTCGAATTTATTCAGATTGGGTTATTTGGATAATATCCACTTTACCCATCAGATACTGATGCTAAATTGGGTTTGGAATTAGAGCAATGACTTTGTAGAAGTATTGCTCAATATCATATGGATGAGCTTGTATTGGTCTATTTGTGTGGATTGTGACTATGAATTAATGTGAGCAAAAGTGGTAAGGAAAAATTGGTAAACAATAAAGGGAACATTTTAGATTTATTTGAAGATTTTAAAATTGGGGATTCTTATTCTTTTTTTCCTTTTTACATGAACCATGGGAGGAACAATCTAATGATGCATTTGCCCCCAAAATTAGTTAATTACAATTCATTGTTGATTTGACCTGAAAGTTTAAGATTCAAACATTTGAGCTTATTCGGTCACATATAAAAAGTTGGAGGTTCAGAATAGTTAAAAAAGAAAAGAGTTCGACAGTTTTAAAAGTAAAAAGGATAATAAAAAAGAGAAGCATGGAACTGTGAACCAAAAGTTTTTTTAAAAAATGAACAGTTTGACTTATGGAGGGTGTAAATGAATAGTTTGAGAAAGAACAGAAAATTGCAAGAACTCTTAGATTAATAAAGAGGGAGAGAAAAAACCCAGAGATATTGTATACTAAAGAACCTTCTTTTGGATTAACGGAGTATCACAAGATACATGAAAATTAATCCGGATATATATAGCAACATCCATAAATATAATATTCAGGCCAATACAAAATTAGTTAACGAGATAAAATGTATACTGATTAAAGATATTGTTTATCTATATTATCCATTTCTATTTCTTACCATTATAGTCAACGATGATCTAGGAATTAATTCAAGCCTTTTCTAGTTGGAAGCGGAAGCCCACATATTAATTAAAAGTGGGATTTTGCACAGAGAGATTCAGCCTTGCAGGAGTTAATAACAATTTAATGGATTTTCTGACCGCCTAAAGAAGACGATCTATGTTGATCCATACGTAGGAAGATTTCTACTCTTAGAAAACAAAGATTTTTAGTTCCTCCAGGGTTGGCAGGGTTTCATTCATTCCTGTAGAATGAATGAAAATATTTAAATTATTGGTTTCATGATTGATGGGAGAAACGGGCATGACCCGGATAAGTTAACCCAAATGGACTCAAGTCTCGACCCGAATACCTAAAAGTCAGACTCACGAGTCAAGAGGAAAGGTGGGCAGTGACCTCCTAACACCAGCCTCCTAAATGAGCTCAAGAGAGGTCTCACTAGACCATGACCTTTGACCCGGTGAGCTCCCACTAGTTTCATACATCTTCCATACCACGATTAACTGTGAGCAACTCCTAACACCCTCCATAAGCCTTTGATCACTCGGCGTGACCTCTCAGAAGAGATAGTCGAGACCTTCGACATCCATAGGTAAGTTGCAAACTTGGTCCAAAGGTCGTTAGCGAGCTTGTAGCTGTCGACTAGAGACATGAATGACAAGATATCCAAACCTAGGGAAACTCCACGATTCTAGGAGCAATGGGTTGATTATAATATGATCTCACAATTATCCTAATTGCCTACTGTCACGTAATTGAAGAGCCCTGATCAAAGAGGTAACTTACTTCATCTAATATATAATCGAATTACAAATAGTCTACGGACAAGGACAAAGTGTTTTGGAGTTAATTACACAAGATTACTCTTTTAGAATACTGACTTAGGCTCAGAGCTATTCCTCGGGCAACAGTCCACTTCGGTGACCTCCTCCTTTTCTTCTCAGGTTGTGATCATGAATGTCATTGCGGTTTGGGGTTACCCAGAGGCTACTTCCGAGCTCGATCACTTCTGGCACCGTTTGTGGGGAGACGCATTCTTAAAGCCTAGCTTTCCCTGTACAAAAAATTAAACAAGAATCGTGATCACTCAATCACAACCAACGAGTGTTCAGCTGCCACGTTGTGGCAAATTGCCTAGTAGAACCCAATTACGCACTGGAGAAGTAGTGCAGGAAGACCCGACCTCAATGGAGAACAATAACAATAATCTAGGGCTAGTTTAATCAACATTAGCAACCAAGACCCACACGGTTTGGGCCATCCTGGAGGGTCTCGATGAACCCTCCGCTTGAGCAAGAAAGGCCTAGACGGAGACACCCTGTCCAGACCAACAATGGCAACAATCCCAGACCATAGAGATCTAGGGGAAGTTGAGTGACTGTCCCAACTGACCTCTTAGAACTCATGGTGGCTGCCCTAGAAGGACTCTCAGGTAGAGGAGACTACATATCAACGGGGCGCACTCCTATACCAACCTAGAGGGAGATCCAATCGCCCCGAGGTCAATGGGGTCAGATATAGCCTGACCAGCCCATGCCTTCAGAAGCAAGGAACTAGCTTTGGCTTGACGGAGAAGGTCGAGAGACAGGTTGAGCATAGGAAAGATCACAAGCGTGGGGGAGTAACACCTTTGGTAGACCTCACAGAAACCCTGAACAATGGAAGCGTTATGACCTATGAGACAGACTCATTTGAGTTGCCATATCACGAGGTTAGAGACAAGAGACCATTCTTGAAGAGCAGGGGAGCTTGTTGAGAACTCTTTTTGGAGAAAGGATACCTGCTCGACGAAGCCTAGTTGAAAAGACAAGTAGCAATGCTCGAGGGGTAGCCCTCCATTAAGGAGGCCGAGTCTCCTAGTAAATTAGGAAAGAAATGGAAATCATGAGATATAGAGCAGTGTGGAGTTGTTGGAATCTCCGCCATTTGTCTACAGCATTAGGATTTCTTGGATGCCACCAGGATTCAAAGCCCCACAAGCGGCGGCAAAGTATGACGGCACAGGTGAGCCATCACAACACATAGATGAATACTTTTCTTACATGGAAATGTTTGAGTACCTTGACCATGTTAAATCCTGAGCTTTGCGGTCCATGTTGACCAAGAAAGCACAGTCCTGGTTCAAAGGAATTCTAGAGGTAAGTATCTCGAGCTGGACTCAATTAAAGGAACTGTTTCTAAAAACTATCAGAGTAGCAAGAGATGTGAAAAAGACATAAATGATCTATTTAACATCAAACAAAAGTTTGGTGAGAGCACGAGAAGCTACTACAATCGCTTCAATGACGAGGCAGTAGAGATCGAGCAAAAAAATGATGCCATCTACTTCATTGCTTTCAAGCAAGGATTGCAAGGGGGGTATGTAGCCCTCAAACTAGCAGAAGAGCCAGTGAAAACCATAAAGGAGCTGCAAAAGCTCCATGAGAAATTGATAAAGGCTGAAGAGATGACAGTCCATGAGAAGATTCCTGGTTTTGCCTCAGCTACTAAGAAAGACAATAAAGGGCATCCAGAAAGCGCTCAGACCTCAAAAAGAGATAGGAAGGATGCTCATTCAAAAGGACTATCCTCAAATAAAAAGAGGAAGACCATTCCCGACCTAATGACAACTCATCTCACGACCGCACGGGCAGATATACTAGTGGTCATGGAAAATAAGGGTCTTTTGAAGCCACCAAGACCTCTCAAAACTCCCCTGGCCAAGAGAGACCCAGCAAAATTTTCCACTACCACAAGGACCATGGTCACCTCACGGAGGACTGCTTTGACCTCAAACGTGAGATTGAGATTCTTGTAAAGGAGGACCACTTGCAAGAGTTATTAGCACGGAACACAGGTCCTGCAAATCCACCTCCTACAAGTGCACATAACCAGCAACCTCCTATCGGTGAGATAAACGCCAAAGAAAGGAGGTTGCAGCGATTCAGAACCCCTTATGGTGTCATTCTAGAATGGGAACTTCCTGGTACACAAGATATTGGTTGACACTAGGAGTGCGGTAAATGTCTTATACAAAAAGGCATTTAAAGTGAGATACTGTCCTGACCAGCTTCAAGGGTAGCATGACCTATACAGAAGGGATCCTACAGGTTCCAACTACTCTCTATGTAAATGGCAATGTTGTCACCGAGGTCATGGACTGGTTGGTGGTTGATGCACCTGGAACTTATAACACGATTCTGGAAGGGAGAGGGGTCATGGACCTAAAAGCTGAAATCTCCTCAATAAACTATTGCATGAAAATCTAGGTCAAGGAAGCCTGGGTCATCCTGGAACATTGCTGAAGGTAGTACGGAGACCTTGGCAGAGCTCAAGCAGGAAGATTTCATCGACCTCCTAATGGGAAATGAAGAATTTAGAAACCAGGCGGCTAGTAAAGGAGAAAAAGTTTTCCTCATTCTAGAATTCCTTGAGAAAGGGATAAAGATAGGCGAGCTTTTGCATTCCAAAATTCAAGGAATGCTCGTTGACTCCCTACAAGAATATCTAAAAGTCTTTGCCTGGCGACTTGCAGACCTTCAAGGCATTGATAGGAGAATTGTAGAACACAATGTCGGGCGTAAACCAGTGAAGTTAAAGATAAGGACCTTTGCTCTAGAGCGAAACGAGGTCATAGCCTGAAAATTCCTTGCTCTTCTTGCCACTAGAATCTTGAAAGAAGTAATGTTCCCAGAATGGCTGGTCCACCCAGTAGTTGTGCCCAAGAAAGAAGGGACATGGAGGATGTGTGTGGATTTCACCACATTAAACAAATATTGTTAGAAGGACTTATACCCACTCCCTAGCATTGATCGAATGGTAGACTCAACGGCTGGATATCAATGGCTATGTTTCCTAGATTCCTACATGGGGTACCACCAAATTCCTATGGTAGCAGATGATATGGAAAAGGATGCCATTCGGTCTGAAGAACGCAAGGGCAGAATTCCAGCGAGCTATGCACAAGGTTTTTAGGAACTAGCTTGGGAGAAACATTGAGGTCTTCATGGACGACATCGTAATCAAGTCTAAGACCTCTGAGGAGTTCATTGAAGACATCAGGGAGACTTTCCAGGCATAGAAAGTTGCTTATATGAAGCTCAACCCTGAGAAATGTACTTTCGAAGTTTCGGCAAGTAAATTCCTAGGCTTCATGATATCAAAACGAGGCATTGATGCCAATCCTAATAAAATAAAAGCACGATTAGACATGGAACCTCTCGAAAGCATTAAAGAGGTTCAAAGCCTGACAGGAAAGATGGTGGTATTGGGACACTTCATCAGTAAAATGGCTGACAAAGGAGAAAAATTTTATGACGTCATAAAGAAGCCAAAAGATTTTCAGTGGACTAAAGATTGAAAAACAGCTTTTGACAAACTGAAAGGCTTCCTATTGAAGCCTCCTCAACTTCTCTCCTCGAGGTCAGGGGAGGAGATTCTGATGTACCTAACTGCAACAGAAAGGCAGTTACTAGTAGAAAGGTCAGGTTTACAATTTCCCGTTTATTATGTAAGCCGTTTGCTCAGAGGTCTTGAAATTAGATATTTAGACTTCGAAAAATTTTTGTACCTGATTGTTATTACCACAAGGAAGCTTAAGCCCTATTTGGAAGCTTACCTGATAATAGTGTTAACCTATCTACCACTAAAACAAGCTCATGCAAAACCGAAGTTGTTGGGTAGGACAATGAAGTTGTCTCTCGAATTCTCGGGATATCAAATTGAATTTGAGCCAAGGAAGGCAATCAAAGCTCAAGCTTTCTCAAACTTTGTAGAAGAATGCACAAGAGCTCTAATGGAGCTCACAACCATGTACACAGATGGCTCCACAGAAATGGAAAATTCAGGTGCGGGAATTGTATTGATCAGCCATGAGAGAGTGAGAATCCTTTACTTTATGAAGTACAACTTCCCAACCTCGAATAAAGAATCTGAATATAAAGCTCTCTTAGTTGGTCTAAGACTCAAAAGAGCTCTAAAAGTGCAAAAATTGCATGTCAAAACTGATTCACAAGTCCTAATAAGCCAGTTCATTGGCGAATACGAAGCTAGAAAGAAGACATTGATTAAATATCTCAAACGAGTAAGAGATATAACATCAAAACTTGAGCATTTCCTCATCGAGCAAATACCTACAGAGCAAAGTGCAAATGCTGAAGCACTATCTAATGGAACAGTTACTTTCCCAGCATAAACCAAGAAAAAAACTTGGTTATAGAGGATCAATCAGACTTGAGATATCCAATCTAAAAATTCCTATAAAACGACAACCCCCCACAAGATCCTAAAGAAGCTTGCCAAGTGTGGAGATAGGCACCTCGCTAAGTCCTGATAGGAGATGACGAGGTGTATAGAAGGTCATACACATGGGCATTCGTAAAATGCTTAAAAAAGGGAGAAAGAGAGTATGTTATTGAAGAGGTACATAGTGGAATATGTGGATCACACATAGGAGTAAAAACCGTTGTCAAGAAAATACTAGGGACGGGTTACTATTGGCCTTCAATAGTTTCAGATATTGAGAAGGTCATACTGAAATGCAAGAGGTGCTAGTTGGATGGAAACAAATCACATGTGCCACCAAAAAGGTATGAATCCATCAACATGTCTGTACATTTCGGCATAAGGGGTATCGACATATTAGGACCCTTCCCAAAAAGAGTGGGGGTGGTTCAATTCCTGATTGTTGTCGTAGAGTACTTCATTAGATGGGTGGAAACTGAGCCAATGGCAACAATTTCATCTCCAAAAGTCCAGTCTTTTGTATGGAGAAACATTATATGTAGATTCGGGATTCCTTGAGTTATTATTTCGGACAATGAAAGACAATTTATCGGTGACCCATTCAAGACTTTTTGTGAAAACTTGAATATTGAATAGAGGTTAACCTCTTGCTTATCCCCAAGCTAATGGACTGGGGAAGGTTACAAATAGAACCATTCTAGAATGTCTCAAGAAAAGAATCACCGAGCTCAAGAAGGAAGGTCGTAAACTTTCTTGGCAAGAAGAAATTCCAAGCATCTTGTGGGCATACATAACCACACCTAGGAAAGCTATTGGAGAAACACCATTCCGTCTATGTTTTGGTGCAGAGGTAATAATGCTAGTTGAGGTCGGAATGAAATCCCTAAGACTGATCAAATATGATTCAGTCTAAAACAAAGGGCGCGAAGAGCGAACCTTGGCCTTCTTGAAGAAGTCAAAAACAAAGCTATGAAAGCCGATAGAAGATATAAATGGCAAGTCACAAACTTGTTCAACAAAAAGGTGAAAGAAAAATATTTCACAGTTGTTGAAATGGTCCTGAAAAGGTCCAATGTTGGGAAACAAGGACAACTGACCAAGCTGCAAGAAAGCTTGGAAGGGCCTTACATAATCCAAGAAGCCCACAAAGGGGGAGCTATAAGCTCGCTGATCTTTAAGGAAAACAACTAATAAGACCTTGGAATATTTTAAATCTAATGAAATTCTATGCTTAAGGCTTCTAAGAACTTCTTAGACCTTGCAAATTCGCTATATAGCTCGGGAAACTGTTTGAGATTAGCTCACTGAGTAGCAAGGTGACCTTAACGACCACTTTAGTTTAATTTGGACAAGGCATGAATATAAGATAAGTTTTCAGAGCTTATTGAGATTTCATTTCATCTTATTTACCTTAGTTTCAAAGCCAATTCAAATTATTATGCAAGTTCTAAGGGTTAAAGCAAAGAAAAGATACTTGGGGAAAATCAGTTGATATAAAGAAAGAGGTTACAAATAGACCTTTGGGGAGAATATTCAATAAAATAGGAATGTAAAGAGATGAGCATTCAATATTACAAATATAAAGAAGGAAGGCCATAAAGGATCCTGTCCTATTACAAGATCAATCTTCTTCATCATCCTTGGGAGCCACCAACGAGCTCAGCAGTGCCTTATCCTCTGCAGCTATTTTTGAGCCGACGACGTTTGAGGGGCTTGCAGGGTAATAGTTAGTATTTGTAAATGGAGGTTTGCCTAGGGATAGGGGGATAGCTTAGAAAATTTCAAGTACGTCATCAAAATCAATATGAAGGGGATGAAAAGGGCAATGAATAATCAAGTTTCCATGGCCATGAATAATTGTACCTTCAAGTCAAGCGAATGCCATAGGAGGGATGTCGTGAATTCCCCTCCTAGCTATCTCAACTTCAGGGGGCTCAACCATGGCCTCCTTTCCGTTCCCAGAAGGGCCCTTAGCAGTTTGGCTAACCTTAGTCAGGACCTCTGTTGCAGCGACCTTCTCCTGCGAGGTCGAGGTGTCTTGCACCCACGGGAGAAGGATGATTGAGTTAGGATGGTAGAGTTGAGCGTCAAGTTCAGGGTCAGTCTTCATCTCTGAGTAAAGCTCCCGGAGCTTATCTATGACGTCCATGTACAACCCCATCATCTAAGGCCGCATCAAAGACTCTATATAGTCCTAGAAGGCTGGGATTCCCTCGAGATTGCTCAAGGATAGATTTCCATCATCATCACATATGCCCTAAAAGTCCCCAAGCTGAGCTTCAAGTTCCTGGATATAGTCTTTTTGCTGACTGCCGAGCTTGAGTAGTTGCTCATTTTTCTTAGCAACATCTCCAAGAGCAGAAGATATGATCTGGTTCTCAAATCTGGCCTCTTCAATTTCTTTCTGGCACTCCTGCAGAAGGTTTAATACATCAGTGTTGGAGGTCTTGGCCTTTTCAGCAGAGGTCATGAGCTTAGCATTCTCTTTCACCAACCGAGCCTTCTCGTCCTAGAGCTTAGAGATTAGGGAGGAGAACTCTTGAACCTTTTTGGCCCTTTCTCCCTATCTTTTTAGCCACTCTCCAAGGAAGACATGATTTTACAGTAAAGAAAAAGGGAGGTCAGCACTACAGGCAAGTTGAAATAGAACAAATTTTAATGATGAACAAAGTTAAAAGGACTTACTGCAGTGTCGATATAACTCCTAGTCAATTGGAGGCACACATTCCACCAAAAACGATTGGGAGTGCGGCCATTGGAACAAGGAGTCTGAGGACTATATCGAGAGGTTAGGGACCCACCTTGTAGTCCCCTCATTTTTGTGGGAGGCTAGAGAAGCATTCCCTAACCTCTTTAGCGCTTCAGCGACCTTCTCAGTCTTGTAGCCTTGACCTTGAGGTCGTTGGAGGTTGGAGGAGTCCTCCTCTTAGAAGGTGTAGATTGAGAAGAGGGGGGAAGAAGGAGAGATTGTAATTTTTGCCTGCCTTTTAGAGACCCGCAGAGCAACGACCTTGGCGCTCCTCTTCAGAGTAGTCCAGGTCCTGTCAGCCATGACAATCTTTTTCCCCCGAGATTAGGGAATAGGAATCTTAGTAAAAGCAGCAGTAGCAGGGGTGGCAGTAGTAGAGGAGGCACCACCGGTGCCACTAATGCCACCAGTAGGAGCTCGAGGAGGTGTAGTCTTCAGGAGCCAAGAAGTGGCCTTCATTGTTGTCAGAAAAAAAAGGAAACATGTGTTAGTGCATAAAAGAGTTGAAAAAAACTCATTGAAAGCAAAAAGAAAATAGAGAAGTTCCCTACCAGTAGGATTAATCCACATAGCTCTCCTAATAGAGGGGAGGTAGCGGTCTGCTGGATTCCCTAGTCCATTAGGGCGAAGGAGAGTGATAGGATTAGCCGACAAACTACACTTGACCTCTACATTATCCAAATTGACCAGGCCGATCAAAATGGTCCTGTCCCTCTCTTGTTCACTTGTTATTGTAGGGTGCGTGTTGAAAAAAGATTAATTCATGTTCTAGTCCGGATGAGGCTCTGACCAGATCTGATTATTGGGAAGCTTGGCAAAAAAGAAGGAATCTTTCCAATGCCCCACAGAGGACTGGAAAGGACCTACCAGCTTATACCGAGGGTTAAGTTGAAGGTACCCTACAGAGGTATTCTTTGGTGCCGAGGAGACATCGACCCTAAAGAAACAGCTAAAGAGCTCCAATGAGACTAGAACTCGGTAAAGGTGGCAGGTCGCAATGAACGTGACTATTGGCCGCACAGAATTATGGAAAAGCTGCAAGATAGGAAAGTAAGAAAAGTTGGAAATATCTAAGAACAGGGGGTGCATATGGGGCAAAAGAATGCCCCCTCTGAGGTTGGCAACATGGAGGACTACGTGTCCATCACTGCGACTACTAGGGTGCTCACCCTCCTCGGCAACAACTATATCACCTTTCTCCAATCCGTTCTCCCCACTTATCTCAAAGTATCAACGGGTCCTAAGGTAAAGGACGTGGAAAAGACCTCTAAGTCAGAGGGCCAGTAAACCTTACTTTTCACTGGGACAGCCTTCGTAGAGATTGGGGGAAAAGGACTCTCTACCTCTCCAGAACGGAGAGAGGGGGTGCTAGAAGCAGAGGACTCAGCAAAAGACATAGAAGACATTTTTGACTTGGGAAAAGATGAAGTTTTTTCAAAGAAGCAGTAAAAGGAAAATAAACTCACAAGGTAAAATTAATGGGGAGTTAAGAAGGAAGTTGTTCCGGGCTTTGGTTCATTCGCAGGACAGAGAAAGAAAAGAAATTCGAGAGAGGAAGCAGAAGCTGTTGTAGAGAGAAGATTCTTTGAGCAAAGTTCTCACAAGCTAGAAAAGAGTTTAGGTAAATCCTAAAATCTTCAAAAGAATCCTAATTTATATGAGATAAAGAGTACCTTAGGTTGCTCAAAAGGATCCGGTACACCATGAATCGAGGCAGCTACCAAAAATGAATGAGGCACCTCTCTTCCAAAAACTAGTTGTTACAGAGAAAAAGGGGAGACCTATTAGAGGTCGCGACTTAAAGATGGTAATTTAGGCTCCATGACCTTTGTGCTCGTTGGGCCTAAAATGGGGGTAATGATGGGAGAAACGGGCATGACTCGGATAAGTTAACCCCAATGAGCTTAAGCCCTAACCCAAATATTTGAACGTCAGACTCACGAGTCAAGAGCAAAAGTGGGTAGCGACCTCCTACCACCGACTTCCTAGGTCATCAACCTCCTAAATGAGATCAAGAGAGGTCTAACTGGACCACGACCTTCGACCCCGTGGGCTCCAACCCATCTCATACATCTTCCATGCCATGACTAACTGTGTGCAACTCCTAACACCCTCTATGAGCCTTTGATCACTTGGCGTGACCTCCCAGAAGAGATAATCGAGACCTTCGACGTCCACGGGCAGGTCGCAAAGTTGGTATAAAGGTTGTTAGCGAGCTTGTAGCTCACGACCAGAGATGTGAATGGCATGATATCCAAACTGAGGGAAATTCCATGATTCTAGAAGCAATTGGCGAGATATGATACGATCTCACAATTGTCCTAATTGCCTATAGTCATGTAATTGAAGAGCCCTGATCAAAGAGGTAACTTACTTCATCTAATATATAATCAAATTTCAAAATGTCTATAGACAAAGACATAGTGTTTCGGAGTTAATTACACAAGATTATTCTCTCAAAATACTGTCTTAGACATCGAAGCTATTCCCTGGGCGATAGCCCACTCTTGTGAGCTGCTCATTTTCTTCTCAGGTTGTGATCATGAACGTTATTGCGGTTTGGGGTGACCTAGAGGGTACTTCCGAGCTCCATGAATGATAATTAGCTTTAGTCAGAATTTTAATTTCTGTACTTGCATTGATGGGCGAAAATGGGCACGATTCGAATGATCTGACCCAAATGGACTCATATACCGACCTGAATACTTAAAGATCCAAATTGCTACTAAGAGGGAAAGTGGGCAGCAACATCCTTCCCACTGACCTCCTAGGTTACTGACTTTCAATAAGCTCAAGAGAGGTCTCACCAAAGCGTGACCTTTGACCCGGTAAGCTCCGATCCATCTCATGAGCATTCTATGCCACGATTGAATATCTATGACTCTTTATACATACTATAAGCCTTAAAATCACTCATCATGACCTTCTAAAGAAGCTCATCAAGACTTTTGAGGCTCACTAGAAGGTCATGAAGTTGGTTCATAGGTCGTTAATGAGCTCGTAGCTCTCACCCTAGAGACGTGCATGACAAGGGACTCAAAATTATGAAACCTCCATGATTCTAGGGGCAATTGGCGGGATATGATCTCACAGTTATCATAAATGCCTACCTTCACCTATTTGAGATTCACTTAAACAAGGTAACCTTACCAAACAGTAACTGATTATTCGATACACAATATCGAATCACACAAATTACACCAGTGAGTTTTTTCCAATTTGAACTCTCATAGAATACTGACTTAGGCATTGGAGTTATCCCCAGGGAAACAACCCACTCTAGGGATCTAAATTTTTCCTTTTGGTTGTGATTACAGGCACCATCATGATTTGGGATGACCTGGAGATCATTTTTGAGCTCCATGACTTCTAGAGCCGTTTGTGGGAAAGACACTCTAAGTAGAGTTTTTCTTCCTTACACACATAGAAAATAAACAGGAATTGTGATGGCCAGATCACAACCAACACGGGTGCAGCCACCACGCCATGGTTAACCACCCGGAAGAACACAGTTACGCAATAGGGAAGCAATGCCTAAAGATCCCCTCCAGAGGGAAGATAAATAATGCTGGACCGATTGACCAGGAAGAACTACTGAGACCATCACGGTCAGGACCATCCTAGTGGATCCTAGCGGACCATCCACTTGAGCATAGAAAGGGAGGATAGAGACATCCAAATCAGAATAATCGCGACAACGTCCCTAGACCACAGAGATTCTGAGGAAGTCGAGTATCTGTTCCTATTGACCTCTTTGAACTCATGGTAGTAGCCTTGGAAGAAATCTCTGGTAGAAGAGATTACGTATCGACTGGGCATAGTCCTGGCCCATATTGGAGAGAGATATAACAACCCTGAGACCAATGGAATTGCAATCAACTAGATCCACCTTTGCATATCGAAAAACAGAGTTTGCTTAGGAAAGGTCATAAGGGGAAAGGATCCAAGAAAGAGTTAGCATAGAAAGAGCTCCACCTATGATTGATCGTAGAGAAACTCTACGTAATGGACGCATCATCTGGATCTTTCCCGTTTCTCCCATCAGTTATATTTTAAATGAAAAGGGGTATGGGAAATATGTTTGATAAGAAAACGCAAAAAGGGAAATTTCTTGGTTACTCTAGTTGATGGGGCTCGGAAGTGAGCACCGGGCACGCTAGTAGTCCTGATGGAACACTGTGGTCAGTAGACTGAGAAAATGAGAGAAATGGTTATTGGAGGTGGATGTCGCTTCGATGCATAAGTTAGTCTTCTGAGAGATAATTGAAGGTAAAGACTGTTCTCCGAAAGGCTCTCGTGTTTCGACTGCCTTCATTCCTTTTCTGCCCCTGGACCTTTTGTATGTTTTTTGATTAAGTAGTGAAGAAAGAAAGTTTGTTACCTCCTGGATTGGAGCTCTATTACGTAACCGTAGGCCATTAGGATAACCATGGGATTCTATTATATCCCGCCAATTGCTCCTAGAATTATGGAGTTTTCTTGGGACGAGATATCTTGCCACCCACGTCTCTATTGAGAGCTACGATCTTGTTAACCGATCTTCATACCAACCTTGTGACCTCCCCGTGGATGTTGAGTGTCTCAAACATCTCTTCTGTGCAGTCGCGTCGAGTGATCCTTGGCTCGTGGAAGTGATTAGGAGTCACGCACCGTTGGTCGTTGGATGGAAGACTTATGAGACAAGTTGGGAGTTACCAGGTTGTCGGCCGAGTTCTGGATGCACCTCTCTCGAGCTCATTTAAGCGGTCGATATCCTCTAGATTGATGATCTGGGAGGTCGGTGGTAGCAGGTTGCTGCCCACCTTTCCTCGTTGACTTTGTAAGTCCAACTTTCAAGTATTGAAGGCATGGGGCCTTTGACCCATTTGGGTTTACTTCGGTCTGGGTCTTGCCCGTTTTCGTTGATTCATCCAGGTCATACCTGTTTTACCCATCATTACCCCCCTTGAGGCCCAGCGAGCTTAGAGGTCGTTGTTGCCCAAATTACGACCTTCAAGTTCTAGCAGTTAATGGTCTTTTCGATTCCTTGTAACGACTAGCTTTGGGGGTACTTTTCCATTCACATCTCTAGCCTAGAACTGCAAGCTAGCTAATTATTTTTTGGTTTCAAGCAGAGTTGCGCACACATGGTTGCAATATGGAATGCACGTGAGTAGGGTTGGGACTCAGAAGGTCATAGGTCTTGGTCTAGTGAGGCCTCTGTTGTGCTCATCTGGAGGTCGGTGACCTGGTAGGTTGGTGGTAGGAGGTCCCTACCCATTTTTACCTCGGGACCCGCCAATCTGACCTTCAGATATTGAGAATTATAGTCTCCAAGTCAAGAGTCTGACCTTCAGACATTTGGGATCGCTATTTCCAGGTCTGCTGCTTTTCCTTCATGCATCAAGGATTGCCATCTCTAGGTCATGGGCTTGACTTTTGGGTATATAGTCACGACCCTTGTAGGGTTGAGTTGTTTTCTCGCAACTACTCGTGAGGTTGACCTTCAGGTATTGAAGGTTACCAGCTTGAGGTCGTAGCTCCTGAAAAGTTGTGCTATTTTCTTGCTACAGCAATTTCTGGAAGAAGATACATCTCCTCACTTGGAAAATTGATAGGTGGCCTAAGTTGGAAAATCTCTCCATTTCCGTTTTGGCAATATCCGTCAAGTGTAAGGTTTGAAGAAATGCCTCGCTTTTATTTTAAGAAGTGGCTAAAGCATTTTCGGGTTCTAAACCGGTGACCTGCTCCAGATTTGGTTAGATTGACCCACCTTAGTAAATCGAAGGTTTCCTTATTCAATATAACTTGAATACCTTTAAATTTGGGACTTGCTTAAACCTCTATGCATCTTGCCAGAACATTCAGCTTAGAGCTTCCTCCTCCTTCCCTGGACATCTAGCATTCTCAAGACCGTCTTCCCTTGATCATTAGTTCACCGAGTGAGTTTTCTTTTCATTCTTTTTGAAAAAATTGTGTCTTTTTTCTTCTTTTGATATGTCCACTGTATCTACCTTGTTATCTTCTGTGTCTAGTACCCTTTTTCTCTGATTTGGAGAGATGGTGCCCTCTTCTTCCTTTATCGATCTGGAGAAGGAGGTTTTTTATTTTTCCTATTGTTATCTAGAGCACCCTTAGTGAAAGCTAAGACCTTTGAGGTTTTTGAAACAGAAGCCCATTCTATACCTCCTTTCTTGAACCCCGGTCTCATTTTTCAGCTCTACGATGAGTTGGGGCTAAGCAAGGATGCGATTGTTGCCATTGAGAGGCATGAGCGTGCTTACAATAAGCATGATGGACACATAGTCCTTTACGCTTCTAGTCTCAGGGGAGGTGATCTCCTACCTGATATTCATCCCTTGTTTTTTTATCTTGCCTTCTTTTGGAGCTTTTCCTTAGCCCAACTTGTGCTCAACTCTTTCCGGACAGTAGTGATGGATATCTGATGATGCTACGTAATGAGGCCATACACAAGTATCATATTTTGAGAAGAATGATGAAGGCGTTGACGATATCCATTCAAGACAAGGGAGAACATGTTGTATGTCGTGACATCTTCAAGAGGAAATTAGTGAATGATCAAGAGCCATCAAGGAAATGTTACAATGCTCATATGATTCAAGAATTTGGGAAGGATTCAAGTGAAGTTCAAAGGCTTGGAAAGATGTGGAATCAAGTGGAGAAAGATCAAGGAAGAATGGTCCAAGAACAAGCTTGAAATCAAGCGTCAACAAGCAATAAACAAGGCTAAATTTTCAGCCAAACCAATAGCCCATCGACAAGCAAGAATGAAGCCACCTAAATTGCCATGCATGACCAATTGCACCAACTTGCTTCATTTGGTTGAAGCATAAATTGAGGAGCTTGCTTCATGATTCAGCGGGCCGCTTGTCCAATTACAATTCCATCTCTACCGAATGAAGTTCATTGAGCAAAGAGCCAGCTCTTGAATTTGAGTCTCCACCGAATTGAAGGTGCTGCCAGCTTCAGCAGCTTACTTTGATCAAATTCAACAACATGTGACAGACAGCAACGTTCTAGAGATCAACCGGTCAGCTCACAGGTTGTACAACAGGTGCTGGTCAAAGGAAGAAAGATGGAGCATATTCCAGAGAATAACCGGTGCAACAATAGGCTGGACAACCGGCGCCAGTGAAACCCGAATGCAAGGCAGAGAACAACCGGTGCAATGACAGGCACCGGTCATTTCTACGCTCTGCCAAAACATAGCGTTTTGACCCCATTTTTCAGCCTTTTCAACTTGTAATTTGTAGCTTGTTTTCTTCTAACTTTTTAAAGTTAGTTTAGGGTTTTTAGCTGTATAAATACCCCATTGTTTCAGCCTTTAGGGCATTCAATTTGAGAGATAAAAAGAAAACTTTCTTTGGAAGCTTTCCAAAACAAGATCATTTTGATCTTCTAGAGAGTGTCTTAGAACTTAATGTTCTGAGTCATTTCTCTTGGGCGCTCAATCACTTTGGGTGAAGGGATTGAGTTGTCTTTTAAATCAAGAGGTTGGTTGTTGTGGAGTATTCTACAAAGGTCTTCCTAATTCTCCCCAACAAATCTTTGATGAGTCCTTTTTATTTACATTGATTTGTTTTTCTTGTGTGTGTGATTGTTACCCTTTCAACCTTCAAGGAAATGACATCATCGATTGGTATCATAGCTTAGGCTATCATCAAAAGTTTGACAATCTTACTTGCTTTCTTGTTTGAAAATCCTATGATCTTGTATGTGTTTGTTGTTTTGTTCCCATTACATCTATCCTAGTATTCTCTCGTGAGCCTTTGTGTTGACTGAGTTGTTCATCTATATCTAAAAAAAAAAAAAAAGAGCGAACGAAAATTTCTGTTGAGGCAAAATTCGAAAATTGATTTTTTTGAAGTGAGTAGGAGTTCTATTGTGTTTAATTTGCCTACTATCTATCAATTTGAGAATCAAGGGAATTGGGTTAGTTGAATTCATTGATAAATTGGTTCACAATTTCATTACCCTCTAGGTGTTTGATAAAATGCCTATATGAGAATTTCTTTGGATTCCAAGTGTTTGCTATTTCTATTGAGTTGGTTGACCTTAATTCTTTGAAACTCTATTTCTCCTGACTCTTATTTGAATATCTTGAATTAATCAACTAAGTGATTCGTGTGGATCAATTTGGTGCCTTTTGCCTATGTGATTTGCCCATTGCTCTTGAGGGTTGATCAAGAACTAGAGCTTAAAAAGGCATTAGGGGTGAGATCAATAGAGCGAGAAAGAGCCAATGGAAAAGAGTTATACACGAATGACAAGTGAGGAGCAATATTCCCTTGTTTTTCTTGTTTATCTTTGTAGGTAAATCATGGCAAGAAGAGCATCTTCTTCATCACAAGTTGAAAGGAATGACAAGAATACTTGTTGGAACACTTTCTTGGAACGAATGGAGCAAATGACAAATGAACTCTCAAACAACATGAATGAGATGAGAAAGGACTTCAAGTCTAGGGTTGACAACTTTGAGAGAAGGGTAGGTAAGCCCCAATCTAGGACTCCTAGAAGACATGTGCAACAAGGAGGAAGGGGTGATGAATATAGAAATTGTTCTTCTAAGAAGTCTGTGCCAAATGGAAGAGTTGGAAGAAGGAGGCAACAAATAAATCATGATGACTATTATGACTTTGAAGTTGAGGAGAGGCCTAGGAGGGATTGATACTTATCCACTACTCAAGGTTCCAAGAGTGTTGGGACTACTTGAAACAAATGGAGTTAGCCATTAAGGGAACTAACATTAAATAGGATAGAAAGCTTCAATGGCTATATTTCTCAAAGGGTTGAGAAAGGAGATTAAAGAAAGAGTAGAACCACACCTTTTTGTTGATCTAGAGGACATGGTACAAATGGCCTTCCAAGTTGAAAGAAACTTGGAGAAAAGAAAGTCATCGTATGTGAGATCTTATAAAAGCTCAAGTCTAGTTACTTCTTCATCAACCAAGTGCAATGAATATGGGTATAAAACTTCTTATTATCCCATATGGGAGAGCTTGGAACCTAAAAATGACGACTCCTCAACTACCAATGAAATGAAAGGTAAAATGGGTGTTCAAGAAATTGTTGGAAATGAGCACGTCCAAGAGTCCCATGAAGTGAAGGAAGAGATTCCAATTGTGAAAGAAGAAGTTCCCATTGTCAAGAATGAAAGAGAAAAAGAACAAGAGAGAATAGAAAAAGGAGAGCATGAGATGGAAAAAGATTTTGAGGGGCAAAAGGAGATGAAAAATAAGATTGAGAGAAGAAAAAGAAAATTCTTGTGAGAAAGAAAAAGAAAAAGAGATTGAGAGAAAAGAAAAGAATGAAATTGAAAGAAAGGAGATGAGAGAAGAAAAAGAGAGCTCATATGAAAAAGAAAGAGAGAATAAGAGTGCTTTAGTGAGGAACAAAGAAATTCATATTCCTACTACTAACATTGAAAATTCTTTTTCTAGTGTTTCCTTGTCTTGGTTGCAAGACTTCGAAGGCATAATCAAGTTGAATGAAGTCACGGACAACATGGTAATGAGTGAGATGTTAAAGCGGTACACTCTTATATCTACTCTTGGTGATAGAATGTTGAAATTTAAGCATGATTGGGGAATTGCTTGTGATGTTCATGAGCAAGTTGCTATTTGTGAATTTCTTGGGCATGATGATTCCATGATTAAAGAAAGCATGTCTTCTACTTCTATGAGTCTTGTGACAGCTTTTATGGATTTTGAAGTTGTTAAGGAATTATGTGTGCAAAAATATGATTTTAGAAATGAAATTCATGCATGTGGAAGAAATTTTAATGTCTCTAAGAGCTTCTTGAATGGTATGCTAGATCTTAAGCTTGTTAGGGAATCAATGATGAAAGGATATGCTTATGACTATGAGATTGATGTTTCAAGACAAGTCATACATGATGGAGTTTGTAAGCATGTTTATTATTTGTTTCATGAAAATGCTATATTCATGCTTCTGGATTCTATGTGTGAACTGTTGATAAATGATAGTCATGAGAATAACTTGGAGTCACATTCTTACCAATTGAGATACTTGCTTGACTTGTTTAAGCATGATCTTGGTAGATACTTGAATGAAAATTTAAAGTTTGTCTTGGATGATCAGTTATTGTGGATATTTGATATTACCATCCTTGATTCAAATTTCTCTCTTTGTGGTATCATGTGTATAATCCCCGTTGACTCCAATTGCTCAATTAAATTGTTTGAAACCTATTTCAATGTGAATGTGAAAGGAAAGTCCAAGCTCATTGGGAAGTATTGCTTGTTGAAAATTTATGAAGAAGCTTGTGAATTTCACCATAGAGGAGGTACTTTACTTGTTCTTGAGTATTCTAAACATGAAAAATTCTTTGATTTGTTGAATCTTGAGAGTCATGAAATTGCCTTTGAAAGTACTTAAGGTAGTCCTAAGTCTTTAGATATCTATTTCGAAAGGCATGTTGTAGGATTACATATGAAAAAGAAATCTATGATTGTGAATGCATACTTGAAGAAATCTTGTGAGGGGGCATATCAATATCATGATGAGAAATTGATCTTTCGTGAAGATGATAAACTTTATATTGATGAAGTCTATGTGCTTGCTATGTGCTTAGTCTCTATTTGGCATGATTGGTGGAACTACATGAAATTGCGGTTTGAGTTTCGTGCCAAGAATAGAGATATGTTAAGATTTTTGAAGTCTATGAAAAATCCCCTGTTTTCAAGAGAGCATAATGATGTCCATATTGGCAATGTGATGAGTTCAAGCATATGTGACGAATACTTTCTTATTCCTTTTATTATACATATGTTTGATACTTTTGTTGGGGGACGTATGTATGCCATGTTAAGGGATCATTTTTTGAGTTTCTTGAGCATGAATTCAAGAATTGATGTTCTTTCATATTCAACTTCATGGGGTCATGGACCAATGGGATTTAATGCCTTATTGTCATATGTTTTAAATGAAAGAAATTGGTTTCTTGGTTGTTCTAAATGGCAAGTGTTCCTTGTCTATTATGTTTCTTCTAATGAGCTTCTAGAAGGTGAGAAGGAATACATATTTGCCAAGGAGAAATCACCACCTCCAAAGAAGGATATGGTAAGGACTAGAAGATTTGAGGACGAATCCTTTTAAAGTGGAAGGAATGATGAATATCCAATGATGCTACGTAATGAGGCCATATACAAGTATCATATTTTTTGAAGAATGAAGAAGACTTTGATGATATCCATTCAAGACATGGAAGAACATTTTGTATGCCATGACATCTTTGAGAGAAAATCAGTGAATGATCAAGAGCCATCAAGGAAATGTTACAATGCTCATATGATTCAAGAATTTGGGAAGGATACAAGTGAAGTTCAAAGGCTTGGAAAGATGTGGAATCAAGTGGAGAAAGATCAAGGAAGAATGGTCCAAAAACAAGCTTGAGATCAAGTTTGAACAAGCAATAAACAAGGCCGTATTTTCAGCTAAACAAATAGCCCACCGACAAGTAAGAATGACGTCACTGAAATTGCCACGCGCGATCAATTGCACCAGCTTGCTTCATTCAGTTGAAGCATGAGTTGAGGAGCTTGCTTCATGATTCAACAGGCTGCTTGTCCAATTACAATTCCATCTCCATTGAATGAAGTTCATTGAGCAGAGAGCCACTGCTTGAATTTGAGTCTCCACCTAATTGAAGGAGCTGTCAGCTTCAGTAGCTTGCTTTGATCAAATTCAGCAACATGTGACCGACAACAACGTGCTAGATATCAACCGGCAAGCTCACGGGCTGGACAACAGGTGCCAGTTGAAGGAACAAAGCTGAAGCAGATTCTAGAGAATTATCGGGTCTACAACAAGCTAGATAACCATTGCCAGTGAAATTAGAATGCAAGGCAAAGAACAACCAGTGCAATGACATTGTGGAGTTGTTCTTTGCCTTGCATTCTAATTTGACCCCGATGCCAGTGAAATTAGATGCAGTTGTGGAGTATTCTACTAAGGTCTTAATAATTCTCCCAAACAAATCTTTGATGAGTCCTTTTTCTTTACATTTATTTGTTTTTCTTATTTGTGTGATTGTTACCATTTCAACCTACAAGGAAATCACATCAAGTAGTTGCTTTCATATCGACCTATCTTCTCTATTGAGTTCCAGTCTCTCCAAAGCTTTTCAGGTGTTTTTATAGGCTAGGGTCTCTTCAGCATCTAAGAGTGCTAAGGGGTACCTCCAGTTTTTTCCTCGGAGCAAGATGGTTGGTCACTTTCAGTCTTCCGTGGGGGAGTGGAAGCCTTTATTTTTCTTTGCTCACATTCCAAGCCATTTGACTCTATCCAAAGCTTACTTGGATTGGAATCTAAACCATTCATTTTTCAACAAGCTTCCCGATCTTTCCATTGGGCAGGCCAAGCATAAGGATTTCCTCATGGATTTGGTCAATTCTGGTAAGCCCAAGTTGGAGTGTGCTGCTGATGAGGACATTGTCCAAGGTGGACAGGATAGTTTGGACCACCAGATTACACCGGCTAAGCCCATGCTAGGGAGCCCACGAAGGACCTAGTGACTGCAAGGAAAACGGGCCTGATTCGGACTGATTTGGACCTTCTACCTCAAGATGCGGGCCAACCTAATTGTCTCGGAATGGGCTGAAACTTGACTGGGCTATTGGAGATGGCAAATTGAGAATTACTCATATCTTTGCTATGACCTTTGACCTTTTTCAGCCATCCGGGACCATCTTGATGGGTTTTCAAGAACCTTCTATGTTTTTTGGATTTAATTATATTTTAGGGATATTTTAGTAATTTTGTTTTTTTTTTTATTATTTCCGAATCGGATTAGGATTCTTTTATTTAAATCCGATTCGAATTCTTTTAATTAATTCCAGTTAGGTTTAGGATAGATTTAGGTTACAAATATTTTGTTTGTCTTAATTTTAAAGAAGCTTTGTTTTTCGACATTACTCTGGGAATCGAAATTCCTTTTCTTTGTCTTTACTTTTGGTTTTGAATTGCAATTCAAGATAAGAAAGAACGTGGGTGATCAAGCAAAACATTCCGAAATCGTGAGTGATGACTCAAAACAATCCATTTTTTTTCTTTTCCTATTAAGTTGTTTTTAGATAATTGTAGGCGATCCAAAATTGTCCTGCATCAACTTGATATTAGAGCCTTGATTTTAGATCATTCATGTTTGAGTTTCCGAAAGTTTTTTGAAATTGTTGCCGTCGTACTGTTCACCGTCGTTGTTCCAATACTGTTCGATCCTGTTCATCCTTTCCCACCACTGTTCATTGTTTTCCGAAAGTATTGTTCACCATTTTCCACACTATTATTTTGAAAGTACTGTTCATCGATTTTACTATTCATCCGAATTAAACTTTATTCGTGTTAGAATTTCAAAAATTTTGTCAGAATGGAGCAAAACAATGAGGAATCATCTCTTTGAGATGTGATGGAGTTGTTGCGGGCCACATTAGCAAGCTTGGAGTTGCAAAATCTTGTTGAGCCACTGGTGCAGGAAGAGTAGCCGCACAACAGAGAAATCGTTCCACTTGGGAACTTCGACCGCCAACAGCATCAGGAGGTAAATTCGAGCAGATGGGAAGCCAGTTTTCGGATCGAAATTCCCGAGTTCGGGGGGGGGGGGTTGAATCTAGATGAATACATTGATTGGACTTAGCAGGTTGATGATGTTTTCTACCTGAAGAAGGTAAATTTGGATAAGCAGGCGTCACTTGTTACAATTCGGTTTA
Source organism: Parsonsia alboflavescens (assembly GCA_028571225.1). Taxonomy (NCBI): domain Eukaryota; kingdom Viridiplantae; phylum Streptophyta; class Magnoliopsida; order Gentianales; family Apocynaceae; genus Parsonsia; species Parsonsia alboflavescens. The sequence goes on from JAOXNR010012383.1 coordinate 23,230, forward strand.
GAGACAGAGCTGTAGCTTGGTGGGATGCATAGCATTACAGGTGGTACATGGATGGAAGGCCGCCAATCGATTTGTGGGCAGCCTTGAAGCAGGAGATGAATAGAGATCTTCTGCCGCCAAACCACGAACAGGTAATATATGCAAAGTTGCATGGGTTGACACAAGGAAGTCGTACTGTTGAAGAATATACAACAGAATTCTATCGGCCAGTGGCTAGAAATCGGTTAGTAAAGGCAGAACCGAGGTTAGTCGCCATGTATATGTATGGGTTGATTTTGCCGATACGAGATGAATTGTCTATTCACAGCATAAATAGTGTGGGAGAAGCGCACATGAAGGCACAGGCAATTTAGAAGAGGTTCATACGAAACCGAGGGCATCAGGGCAGAGGAAATTTGATACCAGGCCATGGGTCGGGACAGAGTTCAGGCAGTAGGGTTGCTCCTCCCACAGGGAAGCAACCAAATATTCCACCACCACCTAGAGCCCCATTACCGAATGTAGCTTCGGGTTCCCAATAGAAAACAGGAGGTAACCGAGCCAATATCCATTGTCATTGGTGTCAGAATTTAGGACATTATGCCAGTGAGTGCCCTAAGGCCCAAGCTTAGCTTTACATGGAAGAACAAATGGAGGGGGAATACGCTGAAGAATTCCCAAAGGAAGAGAAGTTTGAGGAAGATATTTGCGTGGTTGATCCTGGCTATATCCAGGGTGATAGTTTAGTAATGTGCAGGATGAGTTTAGCACCCTGGACGAGTGAGGATTGGCGGCGGCATGACATTTTTTCAGCCAAATGCCTTGTGGTGGGAAAAACGTGTAAGGTGATCATCGACTTCGGTAGTTGGGAGTGCTGAAAAAGTTGTAAAGAAATTTTAATTAGCAACCAAACCCCATCCTCATCCCTACAAGCTCGGTTAGGTGAATAGAGATGTTGATATTCAAGTCAGCAAGTGCTATAGGGTTCATCTCTCTTTTGGTCCACAGTATGAGATGACGACAAAGGCTGATGTGGTTCCTATGGACGCGACACATATTATCTTGGGGCGTCCTTGGTAGTTTGATAATAGAGCAGTGTACAACGGGTACACTTACATATACATGTTGAGGTTAGAGGGGAGAAAAGTGATCCTGAAGCCACTTCAAGAGAATGCCGACCAGAAGGCAGTGATTTGTCAAACAAGCCGAGAGTTTGAGGGGAGCCTAGATGGAGAGGATATCTCTTTTACCTTGGTGAGTACATCCGAGAGTTTCGGCCAGGAGCAGCCCAAGGTGCTAGAGGAGCTGCGGAAGGTGCTAGACGGTTTTTAGGATGTGATTCCGAGAGACTTGGCACCTGGACTGCCACTAATGAGAGATATCTAGCATACGATTGATCTGATTTCGGGCTTGGTGTTGCCGAATAAGGCACATTACAGGATGACTCCACAACAACATGATGAGTTGAAACGGTAGGTCCAGGAACTCCTGGATAAGGGATTTGTCTAAGAAAGCATTAGTTCGTGCGCGGTGCCAGCGTTGTTGGTACCAAAGGAGGATGGTTCATGGCGGATGTGTGTGGACGGTAGAGCAATTAATCGGATTACTATCAAGTATCGATTCCCCATATCGAGGCTTGATGATATGCTTGATCAATTAAGTGGAGCAACAGTATTCACGAAGATTGATTTGAAGAGTGGGTACCATTAGATTCGGATCAAGTTGGGTGACGAGTGGAAAATAGCCCTCAAGACAAAGGAGGGGTTGTACGAATGGTTGGTGATGCCATTCGGATTGTCAAATATGCCGAGTACCTTCATGCTGGTAATGATCCAGGTTTTGAGACCATTTCTCAATACTTTTGTTGTGGTATACTTTGATGATATTTTGATATATAGTAAGGGCATTGTTGAGCATGTTGGGCATGTGGAACAGTCCTTACTGTTTTGCATGATCATAAGTTGTTTGCTAACCCTAGTAAATGCTTGTGGATGGTTGAGAGACTTGTGTTTTTGGGATATGTGGTGATTGGAGATGGAATTTTACCGGATGAAGGGAAAGTGCAGGCTGTTGTGAATTGGCCATTGCCTACTACTGTGATAGAGTTGTGGTCTTTCTTAGGCCTTGCAAGATTCTATAGGTAATTTGTTAGGAGATACAGCGAGGTAGCTGCACCCTTGATGGAGTTGCTGAAACAAGATAGATTCGAATGGACAGAAAGGGCACGGGATGCTTTCGAAGTTCTGAAGGATCGGTTGACACACGCTCCTTTGTTGGTATAGTCGAATTTTGACAAGGTATTTGTGGTTGACTGCGATGCATCGAAGACAGGTATTGGAGCTATTCTGAGTCAGGAGGGGAAACCGGTGGCATATTACAGTGAGAAACTGAGTGGAGCGAAGTTAACCTACTTAGTTTATGACCTTGAGCTGTATGCCATTGTGAAGTCATTGCAGCATTGGCTACATTACCTAATACAAAGGGAATTTGAGCTGTTTTCTGACCATAAGGCACTGAAGTATTTACAGGGACAGCACAAGCTGAGCACGAGAGAAGCAAAGTGGGTAAGGGCTTTGTAGGAATACAGCTTTAGTATTCGGCATAAATATATTACTCTAAACAAGGTAGTTGATGCCTTGAGCAGAAGGAGCTTGTTGATTACGGCAATGTTGGTGTACAATTTGTACTTCGCGAGCTTGAAGGAGGATGTCTGAGCAGAAGAAGATTTTGGAGGTATTGTAGCTTAAGTTGAGAGAGGAAGCCAAACTGATTATGTGCCTCATGATGGGTTTCTGTTCAAAGGTAATTTTTTGTGCATCCCAGATACTTCTCTATGCATGTTGATTATACAGGAATTGCAGAAATCAGGGACATTTTGGCGGGGATAAAACTGCTTGGCTAGTGCATCGACGGTTTTATTGGTCATGACTTGATAGAGATGTTAAGACATATGTAAGGAGGTATCGTGTCTGTCAAGAGGCGAAGGGGACAGATACAAATCAGGGACTATACATTCAGATGAGCCGTGGAAGGATGTCTCCATGGATTTTATAGTAGGATTGCCGTGGACAGTGAAGGGGCTGGATTCAATAATGGTGGTTGTTGATCGATTTACCAAAATGAGTTGCTTCCTTCCATGTATGACAACGTTGGATGCAACTAGGTGGCTGATCTGTATTTTTCTGGGGTTGTTCGACACTATGGGTTGCCATCGTCGATAGTTTCGGACATGGACAACAAGTTTATAGGGCATTTTTGGCTAGAATTGTGGAAGAAACTTGGCACGAAACTGAAATTCAGCAGCCTATATCATTCCCAAACTGACGGGCAAACTAAGGTTGTCAACCAGAGTCTTGGGAATTTTCTATGAGCAAATGTCCATGAATTCAGACGATGGGATCTTTGCTTACCAAAAATTGAGTTTGAATTTAATTCGTCGGTGAATCGATCCGTAGGGTTCGCTCCATTCCAAGTGTTGTATGGTTTTCTGCTAAGAGGTCCACTTGACCTTCTCCCTATCGACAGAACAGAGAAGCCGAGCAAGAAGGTGGATGAACGAATGGTTGATTTACGAGATTAACACGCTGTTGTGAAGGCTAGACTTGAGCAGAGTTATGCCAAGTACAAGGCGAGAGCTGATCAAAGATGACGCCAGCAAGCTTTTGAAGTTGGTGATCTGGCATTGGTCTATTTGCCACGGGACAGGTATTCGCAAGGAGCTTACACCAAGCTCAAACCGAAGAGGATTGGACCTTGTTAAGTGTAGGAGAAATTTGGTGACAATGCCTACAATGTTGAGTTGCCGAACGTTATGTTTATCTCTGATATCTTTAATGTCCGTCATGTAACCCCTTATGCAGGTGAGAATTCCAGCTTGAGGACAAGCTTTTCAGAGGACGGGGAGAGTGATGAGGACATCGTCCAAGATGGACAGGACAGTTTGGACCACCAGATTACACTGGCCATGCCCACACCATTGAGCCCATGAAAACTGCTCCAACTATCCTATCCACCTTGGACGATTTGGACCTTCTACCTCAGGATGCGGGCCAACCTAATTGTCTAGGAATGGGCTGAAATTTGATTGGGCTATTGGAGATAGCCCATTGAGAATTACATGCTTAGCTATGACCTATGACGTTTTCGGCCATCCGGGACCATCTTGATGGTTTTTAGGCACTTGTTATGTTTTTCGGATTTAATTATATTTTAGGGATATTTTAGTAATTTTGTTGTTTTTTTTTTAATTATTATTTCCAAATCGGAATAGGATTCTTTATTTTAATCTGATTAGGATTCTTAAAATTAATTCCGATTATGTTTAGGATAGATTTAGGTTATAAATATTTCGTTTTTGTCTTAGTTTTAAAAAAGCTTTGTTTTTTTATATTACTCAAGGAATGAAAATTCCTTTTCTTTCTTTTTACTTTTGGTTTTGAATTGCATTTCAAGTTAAGCCAAAATGTGAGTGATCACGCTAAACATCCCGAAATCATGAGTCATCATGAAAAACATCCTCTTTTTTTCTTTTCCCGTTTGGTTGTTTTTAGATAATTGCAGGCGATCCAAAATCGTCCTGCATCACCTGCCCCGGTTTGGCCTGAAGATTTCCTTCGTTTTGCTGGGTTAGGAGGACCAGCAAAGCACAATCTTCCTTCCCTCAGTGAAACTGTTGGGATATCTTTTTTTGGTAGGAAAAACTCCTATGTTTACTGAATTCTAACTATTATTGACCTAGTTCTAATAGTTTCTCCTTTTGGTCTTTACAGTAATGAAGGCATCAGAGTGGCTTCGAGCTTCTAGATCTTCCCGAGCTTCTAGGGGTAGAGGTTAGAGCCTTGCCGGAGCCTTCCCTGCTGGTGTCCCTGCTGTTAGGAATCCCATTTCCTAAGGCAGGGGAAGGGCTATAGTGGCTGAGAGGACTCAAGGGGCCTCCAAACGAACCTCCGCCGTTGCTGGGATGGGGCCTTTCGATAAGCCTATCAAAATTTCAGCCTCTTCATCTTCTTCCTCCTCCTAGCTTGTGATGAAAACTGCTCCAAGCTCTTCTGGGAAGGGAAAGGCCCTGGTGACCTCAGAGTCCCAACCATCATTCCCAAGTTTCGCCATGGAGGAGGTCACGGAGACCTTTAAGAGACTGGGAGTTGTAGCCCTGGCCCCTTGCACCACTGAGGCGACCACGACTTGGGTCCCTAATCTCACCATGGAGGTGCCAGACTCTTTATTGCAATGGCCCCAGCCTTAATCCTTTTTTATGGACGAGGAACTCAATAGGTTCGGTGCCTGTTTTCTTGTCGCGGTAAGCTCTCACTATTCTCTGCCCACCTATGTATGGCTTTGTTCTACTTTGAGTATACCAATGACCTCCTTCCTTTTTCTTTTGCAGAGTCATGTTGTTTTTGGTGAGCAATTGAGAAGGGAGGTTGAGAAGGCTAGCACAAACTGGGAATTTGCCTCCTTGGTTTCTGAGCTGGAGGATGCCAAGGTTCGCTTGGAGAAGGAGATCATTGAGCTCATCGCCTTTGCATAGTTGTCTAGGGCCTCTGATGAGTACTCCAAAAAACTTCTTGAAGCATGTCAGAAGGACATTGCAGAAGCCAAAGCTGCTAAAGATGCCATTTCTTAGGTTCTGGACACCGCTGAAAAGAGGACAACCGAGTAGGAGATGCACATCCAGATGCTCAAGGTTGGAGGGATTCCGGGGGCTTCGTGATGAGGAGGGTAGCCTGGCACTAGAAAAGCTAGAGGAAGTCCCTACCTTCTAGGAATACGTGTAGTCTTTGTTGAGACCCTAGCTATACTCCTTGTATGCCGAGGTGGTGAATGGCCTTAAGGGGCTTAATCCGAGGATGACGACCAATCGATATTTTGACTCTGATTTCTATCACCCGGAGTTGGCTACTACTCTTCCTCTCTTCCTTGGCAATGAGAAGGTCAAAGAAAAGCATCCCCCGAAGAGGTTGTTGTTGCTAAGACCCTAGCTTAGGTCGGTTAGGCTGGTGAAGGCTCAGCAAGGGGAAAGGTCCTGTTGAGGCTATCCCCGAGGTTGAGGAGGTCTTGGACATCACCCCCCTAGCCATGGTATCTCTTGAATTTATTCCTAGGTTCTTGGGTTCAATGCTTTTGCCAATATGTTTCCTCAACTTGCGGATGCTTATTTCGGTTAAGGTGCTTGACCTTTTCCTTGGTTGCTTTTAAATGTACTCTATTTGATCATGTTGTTGACTTGTTCAACAGGAACTTCACATGCATCCCATCCAAAAAGCTTTGTCCCGGTCAGCATCCCAGCAAGAGAAGAGGAGGATGAGGATTATGTGGCCCTTATAAGACATTTTCAGATGTAATTCTGGGCTTCCTCCTATAATAGCTTAGGGCTTTATGCATCAGACATTTTTAAATATTTCTGCACACATATAAATAGTTCCACTGGGGTCTATTTGTGGCTTGCTGTGTTTTATGCATAATAACTTCATTCCATCTGCCAATGCTTTGAGTTTCATACTTGCCTTTCACTTGTGATCTTTTCAGTAATTTCCCAATGCATTTAAACTTGTTTTGGCATAATAGCAACTAACATAGGCATAACATCCATATAAGCCTTAAAAACTTAGCTTTACAACTGTGTTTTATTGGATCTAAGTTATGTTGGGATTGATGCCCAAAAAGACTATCATTTTCTGAGATTATGGGTAAAAGACTATAATCTTTATAAATAAATACATATTTGCACATCATGCGATAAGGTCCAAATTGATTCAAATAGGTGATCTGTGTGTTGGGCGTTCATTGGGTGACTTACCTTTAGTCATTGGGTAGTACTCCCGGACTATATGTGTTAGCACATTTTGTATGTGTAGAATAGGACCATTAAGTGATTGTTCTCTAGAGGTACTATCAAAGAAGAGAGAACTAGTATCACTGTTGCTACTTCGTGGACACGGCCAAATGACAAGAGTATGGGTTGGTGGTCTGATGATGCTAGTTCCCTGTGCTTTGATATGCTATGGGTGGGATCACATTATGCAGATCAATAGTCTTATATGTTAGGTACTTGGAGCTAGTTAGTTAAGATAGACTTATGTAATAGGGTCTCTATGCCATTTCATTTATGAGAAAGGTTAATAGTCCCCTTGTGTGTTGTTCTTAGTTGGATAATTGAACCCGAGGCCTCGGTAGTACAATTGTTATTATATTGAATATTCTTCTAGTGAGTATTCATTGTGATTCAATGGTAATAGAACTAGATACCTAAGGATGGTAGATGCTA
>JAOXNR010012393.1:0-30473 GCA_028571225.1 Parsonsia alboflavescens
CCCCCCCCCCCTCTGGAAGTGAGTTTGTTATGTAGAAATTGACCAATAAAATATGTTTCTTAATTAAACTTATTTTTCCACAAATTTCTCTAAACTTATTTTTCTTGATTTTTTATGATGAACAAGATATTTTCAATACTTTAATTAAAATATAATATTATCCAAATTTAATAAATTATTATCTCATAATAAATATGTAAATTAGATAAATATATTTAAAAAAATAGAAAAATATGATTTTAAAGTGTTATTCCAAATGCCTACTCAATGCACAAGCGGGGTAAATTGTCATAAAGGTAATTTTGGTAGCTTTGATAGTGTTTTTTTGACTCATCGGACAATGTAGTCATTGACCTTGTTGCCCATCAAACTATAAAATCACATCAATTTAGTCATTATATTTTGTGTTTGTAGACAATTTAAACACTTTATAACGATCTAATTGAATAACAATTAGAAATGTAATCAATTTGCATTGATAATATCATATGGCTTGCATGTCATTAGAATTTTTCTTATCGGTTAAATTAAATGTAAAGTTTTACTCCATGTCATTTAATTCATGTATCAATCAATAAATAAATAAAAGAAAACTGTAAAATAACGAAAATTCTTTTAGCCAATATAAAAAATTCTAGTGACATTGAAAGCTATATGGCATTTCCATTGAACATTGATTACATCAGTAACTATTATTCAATCCAACCAACATAAAGTGACTAATTTTTTTTTTTAAAAAACCTAAAGTATAATTGTTAAATTGTTAAAAATGTAAAGTATAATTTTTAAATTTACTACTGCTATAGTTTGATGACCAAATTAAAAAAAAAAAAAATTAACAAATTCAGTAACCATATTGTCAGCTAAGCTTTTTTTTTTCCTCTAATTTTTATTTTATATTTATAATAATTTTCTTATTTAGAGAAATTTCATAATATGCTGTTAATAATTAATTATGCGTCATTTATTATTGCCTTACAAAGATCAGCTAAATACAAAAGATAAAGATATATTTGAAACTATGCTATAAAACAATAACTTGACATTATCTAAAATTACAATTGCTTTTTTTAAAATCATTTTCTATTTTTATAAAAGGTTATCAAATTTTCACATTAAAAAAGTTACCTTTAATTATTATATCAAATTCTTGTGCAATCTAGTTTCATCCCTAAGTTTGAAAAATGCATTCATTTCGGTTATTTCAGAAAAAGAAAGAAGGGGGTCGGTTGAATTTCAAGTATTCAATTTTACCAATAAGATACGGAGACTTACTTCACATTTGGAAGTTCACAAAAAAGACTATTTATCTCAGAGAGGTTTGCGAAAAATTTTAGGAAAACGTCAACGGCTGTTGGCTTATTTGGCAAAAAAAAATAGAGTACGTTATAAAGAATTAATTGGTCAGTTGAGTATTCGAGAGACAAAAACTCGTTAATTGGAAGAATCGTTTTAACTACTCTTCCCTTATTTTATTTTTTATTTGGTATTTGGATAAACTTCTTTTCACTTTCAGCAATTCAGCAAATCAAGTTCATCCGATTTTTTTTTTTTCAAGTTCATTTGCTTCACTTATTTTTAAAACAGTTCAATTTCTTTTTAACATTGATGGGGTCCAAAATGGACATCGGGTCACCCCACAAATCTTGATGGTACTCTGTGGTCAGCTGCTTGAGAAAATGAGAGAAATGGTCACCAGAGGGGGCTATTGCCCGGGAAAGAGCTCTGATGCCTAAGTTAGTATTTTGATAAATAATCGAAGGTAAAGATTGTTCTCAGAAAGCTATTGTCTTTTGACTGCCTTAATTGCCCGTCCATAGCCTGATTGTGTCTTTTTGATTAAGTAGCCATAGAGAAAATCAGTTACCTCTTGGATTTTAGCTCTATATTACCTAACTGTAGACAATTAGGATAACTATGTGACACAGAACAAGTAGACAAGTAAGATCAAGATTGTTTAATAATTTTATTTCCTTAATTAGATAAAATTTTATTTAGAAACTTGTTTTATTTTTTTTTATTATTTTCTTTCTAATTTTTATTTCCTAGTCTGATTAGGAACACAAAACTTAGCTATTAGTAGTTTACTTGGTTTCTATTTCCTAGTCTGATTAGGAACATAGAACTTCTAGTATTATAAATAAGGATGAATGCCTAAGAGCTAGGGGGGAGACAGTTTTTAATGAATTAAAGTTATCTCTTTTCGGCTTTTTGCGATTTTTGACTACTTCGAAAATTCATTTTTCGCTTGATTTTAATTTTCGTTTTCTAACTACTTGCGTGAAGTTTGATTAGAAGGAAAATTAGATCAGGGTTTTTTTTTTTTTTTTTTTTTTATCGTTTCTTGTTTTGCAAGTTTCTGAACAAGAACGAATCTTTAAATTCTGTTTCCGACTGCGTCACTATGGGATTTCGCTAAATCCCACCAATTGCTCCTAGAATCATGGAGTTTCCTTAGGAGGAGAGATCTTGTCATTCATGTCTCTGTCGAGAGCTACGAGCTCGCTAACCAACCTTCAGACCAACTCCGCGACCTCCCCATGAATGTTGAGTGTCTCGGACATCTCTTTTGGTGAGGTCGCACCAAGTGATCCTTGGCTCGCGAGAGTGATTAGGAGTCGCACACCATTGATCGTAGCATGGAAGATTTATCAGACGAGTTGGGAGTTACTCGGTCGTGGGCCGAGTTCTGGTGGTACCTCTCTCGAGCTCATTTGGGATGATATGGGAGATCGGTGGTAGCGAGTTGCTGCCCACCTTCCCTCGTTGACTTCAATGGTCTAACTTTCAGGTATTGAAGGTATGGGGTCTTTGGCTCATTTGGGTTGACTTTCGTTCGAGTCCTACCCGTTTTACCTATCATTACCCTCCTTTAGGCCTTGCGAAGTCAAAGATCGTTGGTGCCTAAATTACCATCTTCAAGTGGCAGTTGTTTAACAGGTCCGCTGATTCCTTGCAATGACTATCTTGGAGGGCACCTTTAAATTCAAGTCTCTAGTGGAGAGCTACAAGTTGTCTAATTATTTTTCGGCCTCAAGCGAAGTTGCGCACACTTGGTCGCGGCATGGAAGGTTGCGGTCTAGTAAAGCCTCTATTGTGCTCATCTTGAGGTCTGTGACCTAGGAGGTTGGTGGTAGGAGGTCCCTGCCCTCTCGTACCTCAGGACTCGTCAATCTGACCTTCAGGTATTGATAACTACCATCTCCAAGTCTCGAGTCTGACCTTCAAGCATTAGGGATCGCCATCTTCACGTCATGGGCCTGACCTTCAGGTATTAAGAGTTACCATCTGTAAGTCACAACCTGTTAAGGGTTCAGTTGTTTTCTCGCAATTGCTTGTGAGGCTAACCTTCAGGTATTGAGAGTTACCATCTTGAGGTCGTAGCTCTTGAAAGGTTGCACTATTTTCTCGCAACAGCAATTTCTAAGAGAAGATGCGTTCCCTTGGTTTTGGAAAACTGATGGGGTGGCCTAAACTGGAAAATTGCTCCTCTTTAGTTCTAGCAATACCCGACCCGTTTCAGTTTTGAAGAAGCTCCCTACTTTTCTTTTAAGAGGAGGCTAAAGTGTTTTTGGGTTCTGAACCAACAACCCGCTCCAGATTTGGGGAGAGTGACTCGGTTTAGCTTGATGGAGGGAAAACAGAAAGGTCGCTCCGTTTTGACTTCGCAGGAGGAGTTGACTTGTTCCAAGTTGAGAAAGTTGCCCTGCTTTGGGTTTTCCCTTTTTGGAAGCTAAGTCATCTTCGGTTTCAACAGGTCGCCCCATTTCTCAACCTATGAAACTCCTTCTTTCACATCAATTAGGAGCCTTAGAATTTTTTATAATTTACCTAAATTCTTTTTTCTCCTTGCTTGAATCCTCAAAGCTTCCCGCCTTAGGTGTTTCTTCCTTCTCCTGCCCAAGAATCCAGCTACCAAGGGCAACTTTTCTCTTCACTTTCTAGGGATTTACTAAGTGAGGTCTCTTCCTTTTTTCTTTGAAAAGATTTCACCTTTTTTGAGTTTTTTTTCTCTGGTAAAACCCTAGATGTTGTTGACAACATCCTTTGCATCTAGCACCCCTTCCCCTTCTCTTGGGGAGACAGCTCTTTCCCCTTCTTCCATTGATGTAGAGAATGGAGTTTTTTACTCATGCCCGATTTTTGCTAAGGCCTCTCCTGCTAGGGGTGAAACCCTTTATCTTTCTAAAACAGAAGCTTTTTCTATGTCTTCTGCTCTTGACTTATCTGAAATTCTTAAGGTTAGTGGAGAGTTGGGGCTGGATTAAGGCATCCTTGCCCCTACTACGGAGGATGAGTGCCCTTTCAGTAGGCGTGAGGGGTGCATAGTCCTTTATCTTTCTAGCCTCAAGGGAGGCATCCTCTTGCCTTTTCTTCATCCTCTGTTTCTTGATATTGTCTATTTTTTGGAGCCTAGCTTGTTCCCAATTCTCTTCGGATGGTGATTGCTTTCATAGTGACGTGCCATCTTCACTGGGTTCCAGTTTCTCTGGAACTCTTTAGGAGTTTTTTCAAGCTAGGTGTCTCCTCAACTTCCCAGTCTTCTAAGGGATACCTCCAGATTAACCACATTCACAAACAGGTAGGCCTCTTTCAGTATTCTATTGGGCGATGGAAATATCTCTTCTATTTTGCTCAACTTCCAAGTGATTTAGTTCTATCTGAGCCTTACCGAATTGGAACCTAAACCGTTGATTTTTTAACGAGGGCCTATCCCTCAGCCAAGTATAGCATAGGGATTTTTTGATGGATTTGTCCAAGTCTGACAAGGCTAAGATTGGGTGTACTACCCCGACCTGGCTTGAAACCTTTCTTTGCCCTGCTGGGTTAAGGAGCCCAGTAGAGTTTGGTCTTCCTTGAGCAAGTAGAGCTTCGAGGATATCTCTCTCTAGTAGATAGCCTTTTCAACTGATTCTTTTTCCTTTATCTGCTTGTGATTCTGTATTGAAAATTTCCTTTTCTTTGTTTGGACAGATATGAAGGCCCCAGCTTGGATTTCTGATGACTCTGAAATTACTCCAATTCCATCCAGCAGAGCTATGGGGATTGCTGGAGCTTCTTCTACTGCTGCTCTAGCCACCAACATCCCTATTCCCTGGGGTAGAGGGAGGCAGGTCATGGCTGAGAGGATCAGGGATGTCTCAATATGAAGTTCGGGGGCTGCAGGGATGAAAGACTCCGACAGACCCATCAAAATTTCTACTGCATCTTCATCACCTTCTTCCCAACTGGGCGTAAAGATTCCCCTTAGCCCTGCTACTAAGGGGAAAGCTCCTATGACCTCTGAGCCCAAACTGGGATTCTTGGGCTGTGCCATGGAGGAGCTTGTAGTTGCCTTAAAGAAGTTGGGAGCTACTGCCTTGGCAGCTTATTCTTCGGAGGATTCTGCAAGATGGGCTCCTGACCTCGCAATGGAGTGCTCTTTGACTCTCTGTTTCAATGGCCCCATTCTCAATCCTGCCTGATGGAGTGCTCTAATTGGTTGACTGGGAGTTCTGCCGACAGCTATCAGACTTGGAAATTGATAAGTTTGGTGCCTCTCTTTACACTGCGGTAAGTCTTCTTGACCCTTTGGTCCTATCTTACTTTGATTTTTGTAATGACCAGCTTTTCTCTTTTTCATAAGGTCATATTATCTTTGGGGAGTGCCTGAGGAGGCAAATCAAGAAGGCTAAAGTAGATAAGGAGTTTGCCTCTCTTATTTTTAACCTTCAGGATGCCAAGGCTTGTATGGAGAAAAAAATGTTGAGTTGGTGGCTTATGCTAAGGAGTTGGCCAAACTCCTCTCTGAATGCAAAAAGGATTTTGATGAAGCCAACACCAACTGCAAAGTCATGTCTGAGACTCTGGACGAGCTTCACTAGAAGGTCTCAGAGTTATCTGGTTCTGACATCCAGCAAAAGGAGCATATCCAGGAGCTTGAGGCTATACTGGAGGGTTTTGAGGTCCTCTACAATGAGGATGGCAACCTCTTAATGAGGAAACTCGAGGAGATTCCTGCTTTTCAAAGGTATATGGAGAAGCTTATAAGGCCCAAGATGGTGGGGCTATATGTTGGGGTGATTCATGACCTCAAGAAAGCTAATCCCCAGTTGAAGACCAGCCCAGTATTTGATGCTTCACTCTATCATACTAGGGGATGAAGGTGACGATGATGATGATGATGTTCATGTAGTCCAGAGGCAACAGGAAGGCCATCTTAGGATGCTCCGCCATAGGCTTAGGGCTTTTCTATTCTTTTGCTTTGTGTTTTCTGCACCACTCGTACTTAGATAATTACATAAGCCTGTTTGTGGCCTTCTATTTTTTCTTCCTTTTATATAACTGCTTCACTCTTTCTGCCAATGATTTGGGCTTTATATTTGTAATCTACTTGTAGTCTTTTCAGTAATTGCCTAATGTATTTGAACTATTTTGGCACTAAGGCAAACAACATAGGCATAATATCCACATAAGCTTTGACACTAGGGGAAATACCATAGGCATAATATCTACATAAGCCTTTTAAAACTTAGCTTTGAAACTGTGCTTGGTTGAATCTGAATTGTTGAGGTCGCCATAGTGCTGGGCGAGGTTCTTTTGACCGGTTTTTCTGAGCTCAACTAATGACTCAGCAAGGCCTGCAATGGCTTAGATGGCTCTTAGGCGTAGAACTTCTTCACATGGTAAGCATTCCAAGGCCTTAGTAGTTGTCTTCCTTCAAGGTCGGCGAGCTTGTCTCACCCTCCTTTGTGTACCTCTTGGATTATATAAGGCCCTTCCCAACTTTCTTGCAACTTGGTCAGTTGTTCTTGTTTGCTGACAGCTGATCTTTTGAGGGCCATTTCTCCAATTGTGAAATGTCTTTCTTTCACTCTTTTGTTGAAAAAATTTGTTACCTGCCTTTCGTAAGTCCTATCCGTTTCCATTGCTTTGTTCCTGACCTCTTCGAGAAGGTCAAGGTCTGCCCCCCTCATTTAAGACTGAACTGTACTCGATCAGTCTTAAAGATGTCATTCCAACTTCAACTGGCATTATTGCCTCTACTCTGAAGCACATTCTAAATGGCATTTCTCCAGTAGCTTTTCTTGGTGTGGTTCTATATGCCCATAGTATACTTGGGATCTTATCTGGCTAGTTAGCCTTTCGACCTTCTTTCTCGAGCTCGGTAAGTCTTTTCTTGAGTCCTTCTAGGATGGTCCTGTTTGAGACCTCAACTAAGCCATTAGCTTGGGGATGAGCTATTGAGGTCAACCTCTGTTCAATGTTGAGATTTTTGCAGAAGGTCTTGAATGGGTTGCCAATGAATTGTAGCCCATTATCTGAGATGATATCTCAAGGAATGCTAAATCTGCATACAATGCTTCTTCACACGAATGATTAGACTATCGGCGATGAGATTACTGCCATTGGTTTTGCTTCAACCCATCGGGTAACATACTCCATGGCAATAATGAGAAATTTTACACCCCCCACTCTTTTCGGGAAGGGTCCTAAGATATCAAAGCCCCATATGTCGAGAGGCATTGATGTGTTGATTGGCTGGTACTTCATGGGTGGTATGTGAAATTTGTTCCCGTGTAGTTGGCAGCTTGCACATTGCTGTATGGCCTTTTCAAAGTCTGAAACCATTAAGGGCCAATAATATCTTGTCCCCAAGATTTTCTTAGTAGCAGTTTTAGCTCTGATGTGTGATCCATATATTCTGCTATGTACCTCTTCAATGACGTATCGTCCTTTTCCCTTGTTTAAGCATTTGAGTAGTGGCCAAGCATTTGGTTTGGCCTCTGGCTTAAGCCCAACCCTGTGTTCAACAATTGTTCGGTTGACCCCTTCAAGATCACTAAGCTGCCAGGCGAAGAGTCTACTAGTTTCCTTTTGATTTTTTGAGGTAAAAGCTCTCCAATCTTGATCCCTTTCTCAGGGAATTTGGGGTTGATTAGGACTTTCTCTCCCCTACCTGCTACCTAAATTTTGTGGTTATTGTCCTCCTTTGGGAGGTCAATGCACTCCTCTTGCTTGTGTTCTGGCGAGCCTTTCTCATTACCCTCAACCAGGTAACATTCGGCAGCAATCTTTTTATCTCCTTCAAGGACAATCCAATTGTCCCCGACCTGAAATCTCATGTTGTAATTGAGCGGGGAGATTTTTGCTTTTAGGTCCATGACCCTCCTTCGGCCAAGGATGGCATTGTAAGTCTAGAGGGCATCCACAACCATCCAGTCTATGACCTTGGAGACCTCTCGGTCATCCATGTACACTGTAGTTGGGACCTGCAGGACTCCATCGGCATAATTTGTACTGCCGTTGAAGTTGGTTAGAGTCGTGCCTGATTTCCTCGGCGAGCTCATGTTAATTCCCATCTGGTCGAATGCTTTGAGGTACAAGACATTGGTAGCACTGCCAGTGTCCACCAGAATTTAACTCACTAGGAAGTCGCCCACCTGGAGTAACATTATTAGGGGTTCTGAATCCCCCTCTCGAGCTCGCTTGGACCTCCTTTTGATGGCATTTATCTCGCCAACTGGAAGTCTTGGGTTGTGCAGGGTTGTTGGTGGTGGATTTGCAGGTCCTGCGTTTTTGGGCAAAGACTCTTGCAAATGGCCCTCCTTTATCAGCTTTCAATCTCATGTTTGAGGTCAAAATAATCCTCTGTGAGATGGCCATGATCTTTGTGGTAGTGGCAGAATTTTGCTAGATCTCTTTTGGCCACAAGACTCTTGAGAGGCTTGGGCGACTTCAAGAGACCTCTTTTCTCCATAACCACCATGATTTCTACTCGCGACGTCATGAGAGTAGTGGTCACGAGGTCGGGGATGGTTTTTCTCCTCTTGTTTGAGGTCCCTCCCCTGGAATGAGGGTTTTTCCTATCCCATTTTGATTTTTGGGGACTCGTTGGATGTCCTCTATTGTCTCTTTAAATGGTTAAGGTGAAGCCAGGGATCTTCTTTTGGACCGCGATTTCCTCAGCTTTGATCAATTTTTCTAGGAGGGTTTGAAGCTCCCTAATCGTTTTCACTGGTTCCTCGGCCAATCTAAGGGCTACTAACCCCCTTGCAAACTTTGCTTGAAGGCAGTGATATAGATGGCATCATTTTTCTGCTCGATCTCCACTGCTTCGTCATTGAAACGACTATAATAGCTTCGGATGCTCTCACCGACCTTCTGTTTTATGAGAAAGAGGTCGTTGATCTCTTTTTCGCACCTCATGTTGCTTTGGTAGTTCTTTAAAAATAGCTCCTTCAACTGTGTTCAGCTTGAGATGCTTGCCTTATTGATGCCTTTGAACCAGGACTGGCCTTTTTGGTCAATGTTGACCAAAAGGCTTGGCACTTGACGTGGGCGAGGTGCTCATACATCTCCATGTAGGAGACATATTCATCAATGTGTTGTTGGGGTTCCCCAATACCATCATACTTTTTCTCCAGTTGTGGAGCCTTGAAGCCTAATGGCATCCTTGCTCTCCTTGGTGGACTTGGGGCTACCTTGAGCGTTTTCCCATGTCATTTCGATCAAGCTACAACGAGATGGAATCCTTCCTCCAAGAGGAGTTCGTAGTGAGCTTTCTTGTTCTTCAAGGTTTGAATCAAGTCGTTGGCTCCGTGGGATGGCCGCTCAATTGAGCCTGTCTCTCAGGTCGTACCCCTTTTCATGGTTGAGGGTTTCTCTAAGGTTAGTTAGAGGTTAAGTTCTTCCTCTCTGTGATCTCTCTTTTGCTTGACCTGGTCAGGGGTCAGTCCTTGCCACTGTAGGCTGAAGCCGACTTCGTTGGATGCATCTAGTTAGGCCTCTGGGTGGCTGTGAATTTCTCTGGGAGGGCTTCGGAGTACATCCAGTGGACACATAATCTCTTTTGCCAGAGATACACACTAAGGCTGCCAACATTATTTCCAGGAGGTCTTTGGGTTCTTCTGGATCTTTGTGGCCTAGGCGGCCTAGAATTGTTGCTGTTGACAGTGGGACTAGGGTGTCCCTGTTATGGCCTTTCTTGCACAGAGGGTTGGCCAGGATCCTCCGAGATGGGCCAGTCGGTGCCGGCTCCTGGTGATCCTGTTGCAAGCTAGGTGGGGATTATTATTGATGGTGGCCCTAGCTGGAAGTGGTATTTCGGGCATTGTTTCACTAGTGCATAGATGTGTTCTGGTAGATGGTCTGCCACGGCATGCTGGCTGAACATGTGAAGGCAGAGGCTGAGCCATCAGGATTGTTTTTATTTGTTTGTACGGGAAAAAATGCTAGGCTTCTAGTTTCAACTTCCCACAGACAGTGCCAGAAGTGATTGACGAAGACGAGATTAGAATCGCACTTAGTCTTCGAATTTGGAAGCAAGAGATGGAACTAACAAATGAATTTCAGGAACCAAGATTAAACAAGAAAATCGGGCTCAACGTTAAGCAATTGGAATTGCCGACGAAGAAGCTTCACTCGAAAACTGTGTGGAACAAAGTGGCGGCAGAAAATTGGCAAAGAAAAGTTTCTTTCGTAAATCTCTGCTTAATCCCTTGATCAATGTCAAGATTTTAAACTAAACAAACTTAAACCCTAATCTAAAAAAAAAAAAATAATAAAATGTACTAACAAAACCCATATCTAAAACTAAACAAACACAAAATACCAAAGGGTAAGAAAGTAACTATAACTAAATTAATTTTCAGTTTCGAATGGGTATGCTTTGTCTCAAATTGGCTGAATTCGGTCTCGAATTGGAATGTTACTTCCCGAATTGTGTTATGTCTCGAAATGTCTTGGAGCTTCTTGAATTGGCTACTTAGCTCTCAAATCTACTTGTTCTCGAATTGGCTTGGGTCTTCTCGATTGGCTGGTCTCGAATGGCCTTGATTATCTCGAATGTCCATTCAATGTCTCGAATGGCTGGTGGTTGTCTCGAATCAGTTTTGGCATCCTTTGCACCTAGCTGCACGATCTCTAATCCTTGCTGAATGTCTAATAGCCTGCACCTCATCCACATATTGCGCCATGGTATCAGAACAATTGGCTGCGTCATAAGCAACAGTTGGAAGTGGAACGTTTTCTGCATCAGACTCCCCCTCTTCAATGGAGGTTGTCGTCAAGCTTGAAGGATCCTCATGCACATGATGCAGGTGCTTGATGTTGAACACATTGGCGATGAACAGGCCGTCGGGCAATTCAACACGATAGGCATTGGACCCAAGCTTTTCCAACATCTGACAGGGACTAATCTTCCTTGTTTTGAGTTTGTTATATTCCAATAACGGATAGCATTCCCGACTTAAATATACAAACACGAAATCACCCACTCAAAATTAACCTCATGGTGATGACGATCAGCTGACTCCTTGTATTTGTTTTAAGTGTCTGCCAAGACTTCCCTCACTTTCGCATGTAAAGTGACCAATTCCTCCATCCAGTCGTCCACTTTCTTGAAGCCAGAATATGGACCTTCAATAGGCAACAGGTCTAGTGGTCCGCGAGGCAAGAAACCGTAGACAATCTGGAATGTAGCATACCTTGTCGACCGGTTGACATTACAATTGAACTCAAATTCAACTTTTGGCAGCAATGTGTCCCACAAATCGAGAGACCTAACTTGAGCTCGAAACATATTACCCAAGCTGCGGTTACCATCTCCGTTTACCCGTCAGTTTGAGGATGGTAAGGACTCGAAAACTTCAGCTTGGTACCCATCCTCTTCCATAACTCAAGCTAAAAGTGACTCATGAAGAGTAAATCACGATCCGAGACAATTGACAAGGGCAAACCAAAATGCCTCACCACCTTATCAAAATATAATGCAGCACATCTCGAAGCATCCATTGTAGTCTTGCAAGCTGTGAAGATCGCCATCTTACTAAATCTGTCCATGACTACCATCACACTATCATTACCACCAACTGTCCTAGGCAACCCAGCAAGAAAGTCCATTGAAACATCACTCTAAGGTGCTTTTGGAATCGGAAGTGGCTGGTATAGGCCTTGGGACGAATCGCTTCCCTTAGCCTGAGCACAAATGTGGCACCGTTTTACATAGGTCCAAACATCCTGGTCCATGTTCGGCCAATAGAACCTTTCTCGGATCATAGCAGCTGTTTTTTCCTTATCGAAGTTGCCTTGCTCATGCAACTCCCGTCGTCCCTCACCCCACGTTCTCCAACACTTGACGAAAGAATTCGTTTTCTTTGATGGCATCTTTCAAATGTTCAAAGTTGAGAATGTAATTAAGCATCACTGAAAGCAAAACATGCCTCCGACTCAAAGCATCCGCAACTCTATTCATAGTCCCAGACTTATGCTGAATGGAAAAGGTAAATTCCTGCAACTACGACACCCATTTAGCATGTCGGGCATTCAACTTATGCTGACCTTGTAGAAACTTAAGTGCCTCATGGTCTGAGTAAAGGATGAACTCCCTCTGAATCAGATAGTGCCTCCAAAATTGCAGAGACTTCACCAATGCATACAGCTCAACATCATACATTGAATAGTTCAACTTCAGCCCTCCTAGCTTTTCACTGTAGTAAGCAACCGGTCTTCCATTCTGTGACAAAACCGCCTCAATGCCCACCTTTGACGCATCACATTCCACCTCAAATAGCTCATCAAAGTTTGGCAACTGTAACAAAGAGGCATTAGTCAGTCGGCTCTTCAATGTGTCGAATGCATCTTGAGCCTGACTATTCCACCCAAACCTGGACTCCTTCAGTAGGTCTGTAAGAGCTGTTGTCAATCCTTCCAAAATCTCTAACAAATCTTCTGTAAAAACCTACTAAACGAAGGAAGGATCGTACTTGAGAAACAGAAGTAGGGACCTGCCATTCCCTGATGGCAACCACCTTGGACTCATTTGGTAAAATCCCTTCATTTGTGACAACATAGCCCAAGATAACTAACTGTTTGACCATCTAAATACACTTCGACGAGTTGGCATATAGTCGATTTTGCCAGAGTGCTTCTAGCACTTTCTCCACATGCACCACATGATCTTCCACAGTTTGACTGTACACCAAAATATCATCAAAATAAACAACAACAAAGTTATTGGCGAAAGGCCGTAATACCTAATGCATGACCCACGTGAAAGTTCTTGGCACATTGGACAAGCCGAACGGCATAACTGTCCACTCAAAGAGACCATTATTGGTCTTGAATGCTGTCTTCCACTCATCGCCAGGACGGATACGAATTTGGTGATATTCGCCTTT
Organism: Parsonsia alboflavescens; assembly: GCA_028571225.1. Taxonomy (NCBI): domain Eukaryota; kingdom Viridiplantae; phylum Streptophyta; class Magnoliopsida; order Gentianales; family Apocynaceae; genus Parsonsia; species Parsonsia alboflavescens. Next base: position 13,161 of record JAOXNR010012393.1, read on the forward strand.
CAGGTCAATCTTAGAGAACATCTTCTTTCCACTAAGCTGATCAAGCATGTCATCAAGCCTACGAATGGGAAAATGATACTTAACTGTGACTCGGTTCACTGCTCAGCTATCTACACACATGCGAAAAGACCTATCCTGCTTTGGCACAAGTCACGTCGGAACTGCATAAGGACTAACACGTTGACGAACATACCCCTTGTCCAACAATTCTTGAACCTGTCTCCTTAGCTCCTCACTCTATTCAAGAGACATCCGTTAGTGTTGCTTGTTCGGCAAAAGGAGGACCTGGTATAAGATCAATTTGGTGCTGAATGTAGCGCATTGGAGGTAGTCCTGATGGGAGGTCAGTTGGCAACATATCCTTAAACTTTTCCAAGGTCGGCTTGATAGTGTTCGACATTTCACCAAGATCGGGCGTAGAGGTCAATCACTTAGTGATCAAGGAGAAACACACTTCCTGCCCCTGCACTAACTCCTCAAATTCCCAACTTGGCACACATAGCACAATCTTTTGTGCAATCGGAGTAGGCTCCCTCAACGGTTTCAACAACCGCCGTTTACTCCCCTTGCCAATCGCATAGGTGTGGTTTCGACCATCATACACTGCTTCATTGTTGAATTTCCACTGTCGCACCAAAATCAAATGAGACGCATCTATGGGTACAACATTTGCCCACACTGTTGTAGAATAATTTGGCCTTATACCAAGCGACACCCTACATCGCCTATCCACCTTGATCTTATTGGTGTTGCTAACCCAACCAAGTCTGTAAGGATGCGGATGAGGCTCTGTCATCAAACCCAATTTCCTAACTACTTCTTCAGAGATCACATACTCCCAACTTTCAGAGTCGATGATCATTTTACAACTTTTGTTGCCAATGGAGCAACGAGTTGTAAAAATATGCCTTCACCTCCAATCTTCATTGGTCTTAGGGGCCAAACATAATCATCTCATCACCAAACTCTCACCCTGCACATCTTCACGATTAACAACCTCGAGCTCTTCTTCAGCAGTCTGCTCATCAAACCACACACCCGAATCTGCATCATCCTGAACTTCACCCATATACAGCTGTGATCGCAACTTAGGACACTCGTTGGCATAGTGCCCCATAGCTTGACACCTATGGAACTGAATGCTAACTTTATTCGGTGTAGGTCTAGGCACTTGCCCCAAAGGAGTGATGCTCTACCGTGCTGCTGGTGATCTAGTTGACAACGATGTGCTCGTGACTACAGGTGGAGTTCTCGGGGGTCCAGTGGCCGAAACTGCTCCCACTCGACCCATTGGTACCCGATACCTGTTCTGTGCCTTTTCTGTGGCTTTAGCCTTCAACTGTGCATCAGTCACACTCATTACTGTATGTACTTGTAGAGCATCCTATATAGACATTCGAAGACCATGAATGTACCTGCCAACTAACTGCTGATCTGATTCCCTAAGCTGATTACGAGAAACCAGATGGTAGAATTCTAGAGTATAATCATCAACACTCCTCGAGCCCTATACCAAAGCTTTTAACTCAACATAGAGCATCTGATGGTAATTTAATGGCAAAAACTCTCTACGCATCTCTCGTCGCAATTCTTCCCATGTTTCTATTCTTGGCAATCCATCCTGATACCTCTAATATTTTTTAGCTTGCCACCAAGCAACCTCTTGGTACCGAAATCTCAAGGCTATCAAAGCTGCTTGCTTTTCCTGGGGAACCTCTTTGATTCTTAATAAATCATCAACCCCAGTTGACCAATCCAAATACTCATTAGGAGTCAAGCTATCCATGAATTCAAGAATCTCAAGCTTAAAGCCCCTATCCCATCAGTTTTGAACAACATTCATAGCATCATTATTTGGCTAATTATTTCGTTGAGGTCTAGCAACATAGCGGTGAACTCGAGGGGGTTCATACTCGAAGGGATTCGACTCTCCATCAAACTCTCGGTGGCCATCGTGCTCAACTCCCGGGACTGCTGGACCGGCTGGTGGAGGGGTTGCAGGCCCCAGTTGTCCTGCCATTTCTCAATTCGTGCCATCATTTGCCTCATCAATGCACTGTGTCCCTTCGATTACCATCTCTTTTCCCCTTTTTCTTCTTCCTACCTCCATCTGTCTTCTTCAATGTGCAATCTCCTTTCTTTTCTCTTCTCTTCCATTCTTTGCAATCGTTAGGAGAGGGTCAAGCTCATTACCATCACTGTTGGACACTGTGATATCTCGATCGGTGATGATAAGTCACAAGAATCAACGCTTGTTCTGATACCACTTGACAAATATGCAATTAGAATCCCGCTTAGTCTTCGAATTTGGAAGCGAACGATGCAACCAGCAAATGAATTTCAAGAACCAAAATTAAACAAGCAAATCCGGCTCATCGTTAAGCAATTAGAATTGCCTACGAAGAAGCATCACTCAAAAACTTCGTAGAACAAAGTGGAGGCCGAAAATCAGCAAAGAAAAGTTTCTTTTGTAAATCTCTGCTTAATCCCTTGATCAATGTAAAGACTTTAAACTAAACAGACTCCCTAATATAAAAAAATAATAATAATAATGAAAAGTACTAACAGACCCATCTAAAACTAAACAAACACAAAATACCAAAGGGCAAGAAAGTAACTGGAACTGAATTAATTCTCTGTTTTGAATGGGTGTGCTTCGTCTCGAATTAGCTGAATTCAGTCTTGAATTAAAAAGGAACTTCCCGAATTGTGTAATGTCTCGAAATGTCTTGGAGCTTCTTGGTTCTCAAATCTACTTGTTCTCGAATTGACTTGGGTCTTCTCGATTGGCTGGTCTCGAATGGCCTTGATATCTCAAATGTCCAATCAATATCTCAAAATAGTTTTGGCCTCCTTTGCGCCTAGCAGCACGATCTCTAATCTTTGCTGAACGTCTAATAGCCTGCACCTCATCTACATCTTGTGCCATGGTATCAGAACAATTGGCTATGTCATGAGTAACAACTTGATGTGGATCGTTTCCTGCATCAATGATGGGGTCCAAAATGGACACTGGGTCACCTTATAGATCCTGATAGTGCTCTACTTTCAATAGCCTAAGAATGAGAGAAATGGTCACTGGAGGGGGTTGTCGCTCAGGAAAGACCTCTGATGCCTAAGTTAGTATTCTGATAGATAGTTGAAGGTAAAGACTGTTCTCAAAAAGCTATTGTCGTGCGGCTGCCTTAATTGCCTATCCTTAGCCTGATTGTGTCTTTTTGATTAAGTAGCCATAGAGAAAATCAGTTGCCTCCTAGATTTTGGCTTCACATTATGTAACTGTAAGCAATTAGGATAACTATGGGATTTTGCTGAATCCCGCCAATTAGGATAATTATGGGAGAGCTACGAGCTCGCTAACCAACCTTTAGACTAACTCTGCGACCTCACCGTGGATGCTGAGTGTCTCGGACATCTCTTATGGTGAGGTCATGCTAAGTGATCCTTGGCTCGTAAGAGTGATTAGGAGTCGCGCACTATTGGTCGTGACATGGAAGATTTATGAGATGAGTTTGCAGTTACCAAGTTGTGGGTCGAGTTCTAGTGGTATCTCTCTTGAGCTCATTTAGGAGGTTAGTGACCTATAGCTCAATGTCCTGGGAGGTCGGTGGTAGCAAGTCGCTGCCTACCTTCCCCCATTGACTTCACAAGTCTGACTTTCAAGTATTGAAGGTATGGTTCCTTTGGCTCATTTGGGTTGACTTTTGTCCAGGTCCTACCCATTTTACCCATCAAACATATTAATTTTGTGTCTTAATTTTATTTTTTCCTTTACGTTTTGAAACGTTAAATTACTTCACTTTTTTAAAATTTTTATTGGCTTTTTTTTTTCCCAGTTTTTTTCTTATTCTCTTCTTGCTTTCTTGAATTTTTAGTCTCTTTGTCTTCCTATACATCTTTAAATATCTTCATGCATCATATTTGCATCACTCCAATATCTTTGTTTTTCTCCGATATATTTGAAGGAGAACTTGCGGGCGCATTTTTTCTCAAGTATGAAGATCTAAATAGGGATCCAAAAGGGCAAGTCAAGAACTTGGAAAATTTGAGAACGAGGACGAGGTTGATCAAGAACTTGGAAGTGAACAGGAGTGTAATTGATCGGTATAAGAGCCTTTTTCTTTAGGCTTTTTTTAAAAAAAATTTAAATATTTATTTCTCAAAAAAAAAACACTTAAAAGTAAAAATAAATGATGTTTGTTTGAGCTTTTAGAAAAAGCATAAGCCAAAAAAAAAAAAGTAAAAAAACTATAAATTTTAAGCCAATTTTTAAGGAAGAACCGGGAATCAATTGTTTTTGTGGGATTTGTTTGCTAAATCATTGAATCGATGAACTGAAATGAATCTTCAGAGACAGCCGAAGCAACGAATTCCAAATAGGAATTGCATATTCTGTCTGATCTCTGCCATCCATCATTTTTCTTTGAATTGAATTCAAAGGCAATAAATAAACAAATTCAGAGTACAGAGCATAAATATTTGTCCCCTACACAGTCGATGCCTTGAATTGATCACACTTGGGAACAGGAGGTCACGAGTTCCAGACACCCTGAGAGTAGATGGGATATGATTATTAATCTTTGAAGGGAGGGATGAATATAAAATAAATAAATAAATAATGACTAAAAACGAAAATTTGGACATTCAATTCTTGGGGGTAGTATTACAAATTAATGTCAAAGCATGGTGTGGTCCTCTGCTGAAGATGCAATTCTTCTTTCTACTCTTTTTTAAATAAATCTTTTAACTCTTTGAGCAGCACATGGAGTTCGCTCGGTGGCCCCCAACCAAAAGGAAGATGAAGCATCACTTCAATTGAAATATTTAACACATTTTAGCCGATGCAAAATTGAATCAATGAATTGCCAATCTATTGGGTAAGCACATCCTATAAGTAATTGCCCTACTGCTTGTGCATGTGCATGTGCATGTGAATTACTTTTAAAATTTAAATCTTACCTAAAATAAAATTTTTTTTTTTAAAAAAAAAGAAATGCAAGTCATTGCTCATATTGTCCAACGGTCTCTAAATTAAAAGAAAATCAAATCGAGTTTTTGTACTCTATAAATACCTGAGCATATAAGCATATGAAAAAGCCATACCCAAAAAGATTTAAAGTCTCTCTCTGAGCGCAAACATGGCCAAGCTTGTTTACTTCTTCGTGCTTTTGTTACTCGTCTCCACCGGTTAGTCTTTCATGACTCTCTGTGACATTTAGAGTGATTTTCTTAGTCTTATATACGTTGACTGCATGATAAATTGCATATTATTATATTGCAGCAATAGTTCTTGATGCTGGATGTGTTCCCAGAGAAGGAGGCTGTACGGCCCGCGATACTTGTTGTCCCCCTTTGCAATGCAAATTAATTGCCCCCTTTCTCAATCAACACGTGTCTTGGTGCGTGTAATCGCTTTAAATTCGATTAACTGAGATTATGCAGTTCATCAAAATCCTTCAGATAAATAACATCCAAAGCGCTTTATATGCGCAAAAAATAAACATGTCCAGTCGGACAAATGAATGTGTGTTTCTTTGTTTCCTACCTCTTTTGTACTATTAATAAAAGGTATTGTGTGTACCACTTCAATTGGCTCTCTTTATCCAGTTGACTATGTCTAATTTTAATAAGATGCCTTAATTCCATATTTCACTTTGGAATTGTAAGAGAATAAAACTTGTTACTTAGAGCAATGTCTTTCTGGTCCAAGAGACATCTTTTAATGAAGACAGATTGAAGCAATCCAATATAACCTTATCCATTCATTACAAAAACAGCTGATAATGCAATTTATGGTTCAAACTTCAAAACACCAATTGCCTCCATAAATCTATTGAATAATACTATACAAGGATGAATATGGTGTAGCCCTTCTTGATTATGACATCTGCAAGGACTCAAAACATTCTTCTATAGTTTGTGATATTAGTCTTTCTTCTGAGATATGCAGGATTATAATGAGATATTTGTGTATTGTTGTGTCTTTGTAATAATGTATATCGTTTTAGATATCTATTGAGACTGCAGGAATCTTCGAGAGATTTATCAAGAGTCATTGATGTACTCCTACTTAATCTCAAGGACTGAAACTCCTAAGTCTTGCTGCTACAAGAAGAACTTTGGGAAAGCTGGCTAGAAAACCCACTGGAGTATTGCGATTGATTAGTGTGGTAGAGATAGACTTGGTAGAAACTCTATGTATCTGATTGCCTAGAAAGAGGTAATTAGAGGTAGCTGATAGATTCGGTTAGTAGTAATTAGAAATGCAAGTTGAAATCTTTAAAGGGGTATTGAACGTAAGTTCATGATTGTTTGGTAACCAGAGATTTTTGCCGGTATGGGGTTCCTTGTTAAAATCTCTATAAACTCGAGACCTCTGGCAGCAGATATCAAGCAGGTTTGCCACTAGGGTAAGCTCCACTCAGTTCTATTTTGAGTTGCTTAAAACTTTTAGCCTTAATTGTATACCGATATTTAATAGGCTTAATACGCATTGATTATTTCCTACAATTGTCAGAAAAACCCAATGGTGGCATAAAATTTTTAATTGAATCTATTAAATCCTTTTACTTTAATTCTTTTTCTGTACTAATGTCTTTGGCTTTTTTTCCGTTTTTTATTTTTCTTCTTCTTATGTGAAGGTTCACTATCCATATTTTCATCCGTCTTTATTTTTATATTTTTATTTTTTTTTGAGATATTTGTAACATTGATGGGAGAGAAAATGATCTAGTTTGAAACCAGCAACCAATTATGATTAATAATTAACTTAAATAATGTTCAAGAATTTCTCTTATTATAACAAAAAAACATTCAAAATATTGTGCTAATTTTCCTTAAACAACAATTGGAAAAGTTAATCACCACCTTAAACCCATTTTTTTTAAAACCATTTTAGACTTTTACATAGTAAATTCTCTTTATATTTATTTTCTTTCTTTTTCATGGAGCTCAAGAGTAGCCTCCGGGTCACCTGAGTGGTTGTCGCCCGGGGAAGAGCTCCGATTCCTAAGTCAGTATTCTGACAGAGTAATCTTGTCTAATTAACTCCGAAAACAGTGTCCTTGTACGTAAACTGATTATAATTCAATTATATACAAAGATGAAGTAAGTTACGTGATAGTAGGCAATTTAGGATAATTGTAAGATCATATTATATCCCTCCAATTTCTCCTAGAACCATGGAGTTTCCCTTGATTGAGATATCTTTCCATTCACGTCTCTAGTTGAGAGCTACGACATCACTAACCAACCTTTAGACCAACTTCGCAACCTGCCTGTGCACGTCAAGGGTCTCGACTATCTCTTTTAGGAGGTCGCACCTAGTGACCGTAGGTTCATGGGAGATGTTAGAAGTCGTGCACAATTGGTTGTGCCATGGAAGATGTATGAGACAGATTGGAGCTTATCAGTTCGAAGGTTGTGGTTCGATAAGAATCTCCTGAGCTCATTTGGGAGGTCAATGACTTGGGAGGTTTGTGGTAGCATGTCCCTACCCACCTTTCCTCATTGACTTCGTGAGTCTGACTTTCAAGTATTTGAAGGTTGGAGCCTTGGGCCTATTTGGGTTGACCCATTTAAGTAGACTTGTCTAGGTCGTGCTCGTTTCTCCAATCATTACCCCACTTTTGGCCTAACAAGCTCAAAGGTCATGGTGCTTAAATTACCATCTTAAAGTTGCAACCTTTGAAGGGTCGCACCGCTTTCTCTACAATGGCTTTTTTTGGTGGAAACGTGCCTCTTCAGTTTTGGAAATTGCCACGTTTTATGGCATACCGGTTCTTTTCCAGCAACCCAATGGACTCCTTATCTCATATAAATTAGGAGACCTCTAAAGATTTACAATTTACCTAAATTCCTTTTCTTTATGAATCTCTGCTCTCAAGCTTTTTGCTATACTTTCTATTTCCTTCTCGAGCTTTCCACTTTCTCTCTATCAGAAAATTGAACTAGTGCCTAGAACAAACCCTTCATAAACCTCAAAGGAAATTCCAAAGAGTGAGTTCTTCTTTTCCCTCCACTACCTTCCTTTTTTGAAAAAAAATTTATCTTTTCTCTCTCCAAATTTGAGATGTGTTCCACGTCCTCTGCCATGTCTTCTGCTTCTAATACACCTTCTCTCAGTTCTGGAGAGATGGCATCTCCTTTTTCCCCTGTTGATTTAGAGAACGGGGTTTTTTACTCTTCTCCAGCCTCTACAAGGGCTCCTTCTGTCAAGAGCAAGGTCTATAGGCTCTCTGAGTTAAATGCCTTCTCCATGTCTCCCTTCTCAGACTCCACTGATATTTGTGAAATCAATGGGTAGAGGGGGTTGGAAAAAGGTGACATTGTCACCGCCGTTTTGAGTGCATGCCCTAATAGCTGGCATGTTGGACAAATAATCCTTTACATCACAAGAATCAAGGGAGGTATTCTTCTACCCTTCCTGCACCCTCTGTTCTTAGACATTTCTTACTTCTGGGGCTTTCCAATTATCTAGCTTGTCTCGAGCAGTAGTTGCTTTTATAACAAACTACCATCTCTTTAGGAGCTTCTTTAAGGTAGGCATCTCTTTTACTCCGAAGAACACCTTCCTAGGATACCTTCAATTTAATCCTAGATTTAAGGTGGTAGGCCCTTTCCAGTCCTCTATCGGGGACTAGAAAAATATTTTCTTCTTCACCCGTCTTCCAAACAATTTGATCCGGTCTGAGCTCTATCCCGACTAGAATCTGAACCCATCTTTCTTCAATGAGCTTTTTGACCTAAACAGTGAGCAGTTAAAGCATAGAGCCAACTTGATTAACTTAGCCTACTCCGAAAATGTCAGGGCCTGGTGTGCTCTCCTAGTTTGGCCTGTAAATTTTCTTTGCCCTACTGGAATAGGGAGTCCAGCAGAGTGTGACCTCCCCTCGGCCAGGCGAGCTATGGGGATTCCCCTCTCTGGTAGGGAGCTTTCCTACCTTTTCTTAATTTCTGTTTTTTTTTTTTTTTCCTTTGTTGTGCACTAACAGTTTCCTTTTCTCTATTTTTGACATCAATGGGGACCACCTCCTGGATTCTGAAGTCCACTCTCCCTTAAGCTTTTGCTAGTGAGGTCGGGGGCTCCACTACTACTGCTACTCCTGCCAAAATTCCCAGTCCTAAAGCTAGTTGAATATAGGTGGCAGTGGCTGACAGGACCCCGACTGCCCTGAAGAGGGAAGCTAAAGTCGTTGCTTTATGGGCCTCTGAGAGGCCTGTAAAAATTACAATCTCTTCCTCCTTCCCTTCCTCTCAGTCCACAAGGAAGAGGTCGCTTAGGTTGTGCGGCCGAGGAGGTTGGCAATACACTAAAAAGGCTGGGGGATGCTGCCCTAGCCACCCATGCTACCGAAGGGACCACAAGGTGGGTCCTTAATCTTGCTCTGGAGTCCTTGGACTCCTTTTTCCAATCTATGCATTCCCAATCATTTTTGATGGGGTGCGTAGCCACTGGTTGATCGTGAAATATCCCGACAACTGACTGACAGGGAGTTGGCCACACTCACTACCACCCTCCATACCGCAGTAAGTCTTCTCAGTCCTTCTCTTATTTTGGTAGGAGAATGCTCATTCAGAGCTCTTAGAATTTGAATAAGTTCAGTCATAGCGCACAAAATCCTATAAAATCTTGGCGATCATCTCTATTTAATGAATGGGGATTTTGCCGTAAATTTTCCATTTCAAATTGTCTGCCCTATACCTGGCCCTGAGTCCATGTTTCAATAGGAATCAATAGATTAGAAACCTCTAGTAAAATGCCTCCTGTGACCCAACAGATAAGTGCATTTCATAGTCTAGGGATTGGCTAGACCTAGGCTTTAAGAGATTTTTCTTTCTGAAATTTCATTCTATTCCAAATTCTAGATTAGAAATTGGGTGAGTCACCATTACCAAGAGACATCATCCCATTCCAAAAAGTTGGGATCTGACTAAAAGAAGGAAAGCAGTTTAATGCAACACTGCTTTGTTATCAAATAAGAATTTCTGGTCTGGGGGATGATAACATCAACTACATGATGTCCATCACGGGAGTTCCACCTATCTCAATAGAGTTTATGATTGGGCTGAAGAACGTCTCGAGCTCCAATTGCACAATATCCTTTTCTTGCAAACATTTGGAGGGGAGGGGGTGGGATGAGGAAGTGTTGCTGCGGTCCTCATGGAATGAAAAAGATACCACAAAAGAATTTCATCGGAAGGATTCAGGGAAATACATGAGCATGAAAGATTTCATCTAAAGAGGGATTAGAAAGGTTGACATTCGCAGTAAAGATAGAGGTGCAGGAATGTGGGTTGAATGAGATATTATGGAGAAGTATCTAATTATATAGAGAGAATATTCATTGAGGCCCCCTATTTTTAAAGGATCTAATAGAAACAAAAAATGAATGGAAACCTAAATTTGACGGGTCGTGAAATGCTTGAAGGTGTTAAGAGTAGAAATAGGAGTTTTTAAGGATGCAAATGAATGTCGGGCTAAATTTTAAGGACAAATTAGGCTATTCTCCTAGATTTACTAATAGAGCTGATCGAAAAGTTTTACGGAGTATAAAATTAGGCAGATCGTAGAATGTTTGAAGATGTCAATGACAAAAAATAAGAGATTGGGAATGCAATTGATTTTTGTCAAACTTTAAGGACCACATTGATCATTTTCTTTTAGAGTCTTTTCCCATCTTTTCCTCTTCCAAATGGTCTGAGAAAGTTTGCTAACCAAAAACTGGGAAAATCTTGTTTTTATACTTTTTTGAGTTTCGTGGATACAATGCGCTATACATTTCACATTCCTTTCTTTTGATTTTATGAATAAAATATCTTATAGTTTATTTAACTTGTTTCAGTCTTCCTTTTATTACTACTATCCACTTGATTAGCGGCAAGTTATTGATAGTCATGATAATAATAATAATAATAATAATATCATCTTCCACGGAATAAATAAATATTCTTTTTAAAATTCAAAAAATAAAAAAATATTTATGATTTTTTATTCAATTTTCCACGTGTTTTTTCTTGGTACATTCACTTTTTTAAAAATATACCCGTAGTTCAGACCCCCATCACTTCTGGTGCCGTCTGTGGAAAACAGAAACAAAAAAGTCTAGCTTTCTTCCCTACACAAAATAAATAAACAAGCCGGATGACTCAATCACAGTCGACACACATTCAACCACCGCGTAAAGGCAAACCACCAGGTAGGACACAGCAAAGCACCGACAAAATCATACCTGAAGCCCCACTCCTGGAGGAGAGCAATAGCCCAGTCTCGACCGCTCAGCAGGAACCACCATGGCCATCACAGCCTAGTCCATCTCGAAAGTCCTCGGCGAACCCTCCATGTGTGCAGGAGAGGCCCGAGCAAGGGCACCCTAATCCTATTGCCAATGGCAACAACCCAAGCCACAGAGATCTGGGAGAACACAAATATCGATTCCAGCAGACCTCCTGGAACAGATGGTGGTAGCCTTGGAGTGAATTCTAGCAGGCTAGATTATATGTCCACGGGACGTACTCTAGTGCCTTTCCGGAGAGATTCATAGTCACCCAGAGGTTAGGCTAGACACATATAGCCTGATCAGCCTTTACCTTTAGGGGCAAGGAACGACTTCCGACCTAATGATGCAAGTCGAGAAATGGGTTGAGAGCAAGAAAGGTCACAATGGACAAGAACCCAACCCGTGACCAACCTCAGAGAAACAATGAACAACAGAAGAGGATACGACCTAAGAGACAGGCTCAACCGAGCAGCCATGTTGCGAAGTCAAAGACAAGATGCTGGTCCGGAAGAGGAAGGGAGCTAGCAACGAATTCTTGTTAGAGTAAGAATGCCATCTCGACGAAGCTTGATCTAAATGATAGGCGATAATGCTTAGGATGCAGCCCCCAATCCATCGTGGAGAGCAACTCCCCCAGCCAATTACGAGTTCTAGAGAAATGTGGATTGTACCCAGCCCTCGCCGTTTGTCCATAGCATCTAGACTGCCTGGATGCCACCAGGGTTCAAAGCCCCACACTTGGAGGTAAAATATGATGGTACAAGGGAAACCACTGCAGCACATAGACTAATATGTGTCTTACATAGAGATGTTTGTGTACCCTGACCATGTTAAATGCAAGGCGTTTTGGTGAACACTGACCATGAAAGCCCAGTCCTGGTTCAGAGGCATCCCGAAGGCAAGCATCTCGAGGTGGACACAATTGAAAGAGCTGTTCCTGAAAAACTATCAGAGCAGCACGAGGTGTGAGAAAGACATTAGCGACCTCTTAAATATCAAGCGGAAATTTGGAGAGAGTACGAGAAGCTACTATAGTTGCTTCAACGATAAAGCAGTGGAGATCGAGCAGAAAAACGATGCCATCTACATCACTACCTTCAAACAGGGTTCGCAAGGGTGTACGTAGCCCTCAGGCTGGTTGAGGAGCCAGTAAAAACCATAAAGGAGCTGCAGTTGCTCCTAGTAAAAACTAATGAAGGCTGAGGAAAGAGCGGTCCAAAAGAAGATCCCTGGCTTCGCTTCAGCAATAGAAAAAGACAACAAAGGGCGACCAAAAAGCCGTCAGTCCTCAAAAGTAGACAGGAAGGAAATCCACTCAAAGGGAGGAACTTCAGACAAGAAAAGGAAAACCATCCTTGACCTTCTGACCACTCCTCTCAAGATCTCATGAGTAAAGATCCTGGTGGTCATGGAAAAGAGAGGCCTCCTGAAGCCGCCAAGACCTCTTAAAAGCCCAGTGGCCAAAAGAGGCCTTGCCAAGTTCTATCACTATCACAAGGACTACGACCATCTCCCAAAGGACTGTGTCGACCTCAAGAGAGAAATCGAGAGATTGGTCAAGGAGAGTCACCTGCAAGAGTTCCTGGCAAGGAACAACTGTCCTGGTAATCCACCTCCAGCAGCCCAGCAGAATCAGTGAGCTCTAGTCGCTGAAATAAATGCTATCGAAAGAAGGTCAAAATGAGCTCGAGGGGAAGACTCTGAACCCCTAACAGTGTCTCTCCAAATCGGAGACTTCCTAGTGTGCAAGGTACTGGTAGACACAGGAAGCACTGTGACTATCCTGTATCGAAAAGCATTTGACCAGATGGGGATAGACAAGGGCTCATTAATAAGGTCCGACATAGCTTTGACAAGCTTTAATGGCAGCACGACCTACGCGGATGAGATTCTTCTAGTCCCAACTACAATTCGCGTCAACGACAAGGAGGTCACCAAGGTCATGGACTGGATGGTGGTCGATGCCCCTAGAACCTACAACACAATCTTGGGCAAAAGAGAGGTCATGGACCTAAGAGCAGAAATCTCTCTACTGAACTACAACATGAAAATCCAAGTTGGAGATAACAAGATTTTCCTAGAGGGGGACAAACATCTTGCCGTAGAATGTTACCTCATTGAAGGTAACGAAAAGAGCTCACCCGAGCTCGAGAAAGAGAACTGCATCGACATCTCAAAAAGGAATGATGATTATAGAATTCAGGCAGTTGGCAAAGGGGAGAAGGTGTTCCTTAACCCAAAATTACATGAAAAAGGGATAAAAGTAGGAGAGTTGTTACCTCCTAAAATCAAAGGGAAGTTCATGGACTCCCTTCAAGAGTTCCTAAAAGTCTTCTCCTGGCAACGTAGGGCCCTCAAGGGAGTAGACCGAAAAATTGCTGAACATAAGGTCGGGCTCAAAATAAGGGTCAAGCAGGTGAAGCAGAAGAAGAGGACCATAGCCCCTGAGCGAAATGAGGTCATAGCTCGAGAAGTCCTAGCTCTTCTTGACGTAGGAATTCTAAAAGAGGTGGTGTACTTGGAATGCCAACCTAGTCGTGGTCCCAAAGAAAGAAGGGACATGGAGGATGTGTGTGGATTTCAACACACTGAATAAATATTGTCAGAAAGACCCCTACCCATTCCCAAGCATCTATCAAATGGTTGACTCAACAGCTGGATACCAGTGGCTGTGCTTCCAGGATGCATATAAGGGGTACCGCCAAATCCCAATGGCAGTGGAGGACATGGAAAGACCTCGTTCATCATAAAGATTGGGACCTACTGTTACACCAAAATGTCGTTTGGCCTGAAGAATGCAGAAAAAGAATTCCAACAAGCTATGCATAAGGTATTCAAGAACCAGCTTCGAAGGAACATTGAGGTCTACGTGGATGACACTGTAATCAAGTCCAAGACCAATGAAGATTTTATTGAAGACAGCAGGGAGACTTTCCAAACCCTGAAGGCTGCCCATATGAAGCTCACCCCAAAAAAATGCATCTTCGGAGTTTCAACAGGGAAATTCCTGCGCTTCATGATATTGGAGTGAGGCATTGATGCCAATCTAGACAAAATCAAGGCTCTAATGGACATGGAAACCCCTCGAAACATCAAAGATGTCCAAAGCTTGATAGGAAAGATGGCAGCACTGGGTCGCTTTATCAGCAAAATGGTAGACAAAGGAGAAAAATTCTATGATGTCATCAAAAGGCCAAAGGACTTCTAGTGGATTGAGGATTGTCAAGCAGCTTTTGCCAAGCTGAAAGAGTTCATGGGAAAACCCCCTCAGCTTGTCTCACCAAGTTTGAGAGAGGAAATTTTGATGTACCTCACTACAACAGAAAAGGTAGTCAGCTCACTGCTACTGGTAGAAAGGTCGGGTTTACAATTCAACATCTATTATGTAAGCTGATTGCTCAGAGGTCCTGAAGTTAGAAATTCGAACTTCGAAATATTTTTGTACCTCAGTATTATTACCTCGAGGAAATTGAAGCCATATTTTGAAGCTTACCCAATAAGAGTATTAACCAATTTACCACTAAAACAAGGTCTAGCAAAACCCGAGCTATCATTCAGGACAATGAAGTGGTCTCTCGAGCTCTCGGGATATAAAATCAAATTTGAGCCAAGGAAAGCAATTAAAGCTCAAGCTCTCTCAGACTTCGTAGAAGAATGCACAAGGGCTCCACTGGAGCTCACAAGCACCTGCAAAAGTAACATCTGGACAATGCATAGAGACGGTTCCATGGAAAAGAAAATTCAGGTGCAGGAATAGTACTAATCATCCCTAAGGGAGTAAGAATCCCTTACTCTGTTGACGCAGAGCTGGCCCAGAAGATATTCAGGAGGGCCCACGCAGGTCCAAGAGGCTGCAGGAGAAGTTTCAAGGCAATCGGAGTTGATCGAAAAAAAAAAAGGTTTTGGGGCCGAATCAAAAAAACTGAAAAGTTGTGGGTTATGTCAGAATGGGCTCAAATTTGATGGGTCGACCCGAGAAGGTAAATTGAGCAAAACTCACAGTTCCTACTGTGACCAAGGCCATTTTCTGGCCATTTGGAACCATCTTGATGGACTTTTGGGCCTTTTTCAGTTTTCTGTAATTTCTAGAAACTTTTGGGGTCTTTTCGTATTTTTTTTCCTACTTTCGGTTTAGGGTTTATATATTGCCGTTTTCGTTTGATTGTTGGCAGACTGGATGTTGTGAAGGTTTTGAGTTTTCATTCAATAAAATTACGAGTCTCATAGTGTCTAAAAAATATTGTCGTTTTATTCTTGATTCACCCTTTTCTGTAATAAGACTTTTGAGTGAAGTTGATTACAGTTAAGGTTCTAATTTTCCCACCATAATTTCCGTTTCTTTTTTTTTTTTGAGTCAATTGGTATCAGAGCCAAGATCTACAATGTCAAGAGTTGATCCAACCATATCCATAATTTTGGAAGAATTGCGCAATAGCCGAGTAGAACGCGAACGGGAGATGCAGCGACTTATTGAGCGTCAGGATCGACAGGACCAGTGACAGGACCAGCAGATGCAAACTCTTCATCAGATGCTGCAGCGAATGACAGTCGCGAATCCACCAGCAGAGCAGAACGCTAAGCAACCCGCCAGAGGGAGAGTAGTACACGACGGTGGTGGCATAGGGATAGGTGGTCATGGGAATCCAGGGGCAACGGCTAGGGTCGACCATGTGCAGCGATGGGATTTAGGATTCAAACTTGACATTCCGCAGTTTACCGGGAGTTTGGTGCCGGAAGAATTTTTGGATTGGTTGAGCACCGTGGATGAATTGTTCTCGTTGAGAGAAGTCCCTGAGGATAAGAAGGTAGGGCTGGTCTTGATCAGATTCAAAGACAGAGCCGTAGCGTGGTGGCAGTCTTTTTGGTATCAGCGATATTTGGATGGGATGCCTGTTTTGGACGATTGGAACGAACTGAAGAGAGAGATGCGGCAGGAGTTTTTACCATTCAATTATCGTCAGACCTTGTTTCGAAATTTACAGAGTCTGACACAAGGGACGAAAAGTGTAGAAGAATATACTTTGGAATTTTACCGGCTGGTAGCACGAAATCAACTCTTTGAGACATAGGAGCAACTTGTAGCCGGCTATTTACATGGCCTCCAACCAGCCATCCAAGATGCCCTGCAAGTGCATTCTTTCAGTAACGTTACTTATGTATAGACAAAGGCGAGAGTGGTGGAAGAGAGCTTGACGCAAGCTAGCAGCAGGGGAGTAACGTTCGGTAGAGGATACCCTACTCCTCCACGGAATCCAACGGCAAACAGCCCAGCATCTTCTTCTTTGTCAAAGGTTTTCAATTCGCCTACTCAACAGGGATGAAGTTCAGGGTAGTTGAGCCAGGGACCGGGGCAGTAGAGCCAGGGACCGGGGCCGCAACAGATGCGTCCACCGGTTAACAAAGCAAATATCATCTGCCACCGGTGCCAACGGAAGGGTCATTATGATTATGAATGTCCCCGACTAAAGTCGCAATTGTTGATCCAGGAAGGAAACGCAGATGAGTATGGCGGAGAGTTCGAAGATGCTGAGATGGCTGAGGGGGAAGAGTACATTGTGGCACCCGAGGATGTAAGAGGAGAAAGCTTGGTTTTACGTTGAATTTGTTTAGCTCCGAGGGCTGATGAGGATTGGCGACATCAGAATATTTTCAGTACCCGTTGTACCATTGGATGGAAAGTCTGCAAAGTAATCATGGAGATGGGAAGTTGTGAAAACCTAATTTCACAGGAAGCTATTCAGAAACTAATTTGAAGACAGAGCCACATACTGAGCCCTAAAAACTCAGTTGGTTGAACAAAGGAACAGAAGTGCGGGTAGATCAGAGATGCAGGGTAGAATTCTCGATTGGGCCTGGTGTGATTTATTGTGATGTGGTGCCTATGGGTGCCGCACACATACTGCTAGGGCGACCATGGCAGTATGACAACAAGGTGGTATATGATGGATTTACGCACAGCTATACCATTAACAGAGGAGGCAAGAAGGTGGTATTGCAACCAATGCGGGATTCTTTTGCAGAAGGAAAGAAGGCT